>OMLP01040450.1:0-26858 GCA_900302685.1 Spondyliosoma cantharus | reverse complement strand
TATTCTAGCTGTTTCTCAAAACAAATTCAAGCCAGCATAAGTTAAAATCAGTTTGGTGTCGCCTTTTTCTCCAAACCTTAAAATATTCCCCATGTTTCATATATTGTTGCCATTATTCAAAGTTTTTACAGCCAGCAATGCTCATCAAGTGTCAGTTATAGGTTCACCTAAACATAGGTTTATGGTTTTAGGTTATGTGGAGTCGATCTTTTGAAGCAGACAAAATGTACCCTGAATGAGAAGTATCTCCATTGTATAATCTCTTTCAGTCGCATTTCTTTTTCACATCAGGTGAATGGGCAGTATGATGAATGATGTTAAGATTCTGCTCCAGATGAATTCCAAGTAGTTGTTGCTAGAGGAAGCGCCAGTGTTTGGGTTTGTATGCGTGTTTTTTTATGTGTTTGTGTGTGTGTGTCTGTCTGTCTGTCTGTCTGTCTGTGTGGCTGTGTGGCTGGGGTACACTACTGGAGAGTGATGAACTTTTCAATATGAAATGTGCACTTATGCTGTATTTGCCATCGACCTTCACAATAAATCTAAACCAAGGAGAGACATGAAGGTTAGTCAATGAAGGCTGAGTGTCTCCGTGTGTGGATATGTATTAGATATAGATCATTGGAATGTAACCTGTACGATGTGTGATCTGATGATCTGCTATAGAATGACTAATGTTCTGTTAATTAAAGGGAAAATCATATGTATTTAGACAACGCGCGCACACACACACACACACACACACACACAACACACACACACACACACACACACACACACATAGACATGAAGCATACGTATGTTTCACATTAGGTGAAGTGAGAGAAGCACACAGCCCCTTTTCGAAATCCCCCTCTTTGTCCTGTCCACTCTCCATCTTTTTCTTTTACTTTCTTCTCTTTTTTCTTTCAGCCCCACATGAGTGTGTGTGTGGGTGTCTACAGCTCTAATTGAAACCACACTGTGTCTCTTCATGTCCAGACTCTTTCACAACTTCAAACAATTTGTCTGTCTGCTAACACGTCGCCTTCTGTCTGTCTGGGAGTCCAAGTCAACAGTTCCCTTAATATTGCATTCAAGCCAGACCATTTGCATTGTGGTGTTTTATATAATGACTGTGTGTGTGTGTGTGTGTGTGTGTGTGATATTTGCAGAGGAAGCATATTTTTCTTGGCAGTTTGTGGGAATCCAAACAAAGTATCTGGTTTCTGGGGTAATTTTAACATCAGCCTGGAGTTTGTTTTCACTCTAAGTGATAATCAGATTTTTTTTTGACAGTATTTATTAAGCCTATATTAATTAGCAATAGCTCTATATAGTGGCTCTGGAGGTAATGGGTTTTACAAAGCCTTTTGGGGTTATATGTTGGCTCTCCGTGGCTGTATGGGAAATTATTAGGGAGTGTTATACATTTCATCTTTTTGATGAAGGGTAAGAATGGCTTTTCTTTTTCTTTTTTTTTTTTTTATACTAATGTATTTTATCTCAGCCTATCATTGTAAGATTTGTTCTGTAAGACAAACAAAAAAGTTCGCTTTTTTAAGCATTACAAATAATAATGGTGCTCTTTGGCCTATGCAGAGGATTTAGCAGGTCCTTATCAGTTCCAACACACACTTGTGACCAGTAACGTTAACAATTGCTCAATTCTATTAAGCAGCCAGAACCAATAGCAAAGACGTGTGTGTGATAGATCCCTAAAATGGACTTAATACAAGCAAACTGAGTTCCGTACACCTCACATCCTGCAATTTGCACATTCAGCACCAGCCGGACATTTTCATTTGTCTGCATTCACATAGGTATGACTGTGGCCTCATTTGGACCATATCAGGTGTTGCAGCGATTAGCCTCTGGGTCACCTACTGCAGGTAATACACTGATTAGGGAAAGTATGAGGTACTTTCCCTAGTCAGTCACATAAAAAAAAAAAAACTATTATTTTAAGACTTTCTGCAAATACAATAAAAATGCCTCTAGAATAACTTACCAGCCCTAGCTCTAATGCTGTTACAATCTACGGGAGAAGCCAAATGCAGAAAACATGCAGGAGGCAGACAGGATACAGGAACTAAGGGTGAGCTTTATTAAACAAATGCTGAATATGCCAAACACAGAACGAACAGACAAAGACATTAGGGAGATCAAAGAATATATACAGACACACTAACAAGGGGATCAAGTACAGGTGGAATGAGGTAGGAAAAGGACAGGTGAGAGAAAGGAACGTAAAACACAGGGCGGAGGGAAAACCACAGAGAGGGAGGAACTGAAAAGTGACAAGCGACACACAAGGGTACAATTTCAAAATAAAACTGGAAACACAAGAACAACAAGAAGCGGGAATGGCAGTGTTTTGCAGGCTGAATGGCAGTGTTTTGCTATGCTTGCTTTCAGTTTGATGCCAGTTAATATCAGGTATTATATATCAGTTACAAATACTTCAAAAGAAGCAAAAAACTGTGTATCTAGATCCAGGGACATCTAAAGCCTGATGAATTATTATATCAGGCTGTGGGGCATTTGATTGCGTTCATATTCAAACATTGTTGAACAGATCAAATTGAAAGGTAATGATAAGTCAATGTTGTCTTCACTTCACTCCTTTCTGCTGCCCCCAAGTGGCCAAAACATCTGTTGTTGCAGGTCAATAATGCTTGACAACTCAACATTTATTAGTTTGTTAAACTGCAGTAGCTGAACGCCTGGTCGACAAAGCTAAATAAGGTCCGATACGGTGCTGCATGGATGCTGGTTACACATGTAGCCAAGTAAGCAAGTATTGCAGTCATTTGCTTACTATTCTGCTGAATTGTTTCATTGTGGGCTTGGAAACTAATTGAGGTTGTATTAAAAGCATTACAAATCAATGCTTGTTAAATAGCTATAATATGCTGGTAGAAAATACTGGAAACTTCGTGATTCAGCCTTTACCCTTAAATTCCACCAGATCCATGTTCGGTCCGGCTTCACTCTGACGCGGCTCCGCTATGGCTCTGCCACGGCAGCAGAGCTGATAGGTTTCTCTTTCTATGTGTTTGATTCCACTGACTCCGTTACGTATTTGCAGCTCCGGCAGTCCGGACCCTTCCGGAGCAGATACGCAGGGCTTCTATTTCTGCTGGATGCTGGAGCATGGCTCAACAATTCAGCTGAATTTAGCACAGACCAGACAGGAAGTCAGACACCATAACATAACATCTGGTTAATTTTCAAAATAAAACACTCTGTGTCAGTGCCAGCACAAAAAGACAAATCCAAGCTCTTCTTCTAATCCTGCAGTTGGGAACACTTCTTGTTCGTGTTTATAACTCATACCTATAACTGCGGTTGCGAGTGATTATGTAATTATCACGGGAACTCCTTGGCCTTGCGACTCCAGCGCTGTGCCGTGGTGGACTCAAAATGCAGCCGGTGGGGGTTACAGGACAACTGGGCAAAACCGTACCGGAGCCGTTCTGCAACGGACATGCATCCAATGAAATTCTAGAGTTACAATATCTTTAAGTTTCCACAACATCAGTAGTAAGGGATAATGCCCAATTAGTTGTCCGTAATCAGGAATTAATGGACAATGAAGAAAATAAATAAAACATATAACATAACATATTTGTATTACTTTTGGATGTTTCCCTGTCATCATCTGATGGTTTAACTAAAACCTGGAACAATCATTACCATCTCACATCTCACGTTATTAATTATTCAGATTAGATACTGGCGATAGTACATTAATTTAAAACAATACACAGACAGTAATTCAATAGTTATCCATTTATCATTACAATACATGCCACATTCACCCATTCACACACTGATGGAGGAGGCTGCCATGCAAGGTGCCAACTGCTCATCAGGAACAATTTGGGGTTCAGTATCTTGCTCAAGGACACTTCGACATGCAACTAGGGGGAGCCGGGATTCAAACCAGTGACCTTCCGATCACTAGACGACCCACTCTACCCACTAAGCCACAGCCGCCCGGGTAATTGACACCTTGCAGGCAATCAGAATCACATATTAACCAAGACCATGAAATAATAACTAATAAGCTTAGGTGTGAAGGATGTGTGATTTTTGATGGCATAAAGCCACAAAACCACCTGTGTGGCTGTTAGTGAAGTGAGTGAACTAAGTAATAGTCTCATGGGCCTAAATCCTCCTCTTTTTGTCTCTGTTGAAGGTGTCCAATTGCCAACAGAACGTGTCCTCCTGGCCAGACTTGGAGCAGCAGGCAGTGTCGGTGTTTCAGCATGACCGCTAATGTGCACCTCAACTCCCCTCCTCCACCACTGCACCCTCCAAGACCCTCCCAACAGCACCTTGGTAATTTGCACACAGATTTTTTTCTCATTGTTTCGGGAAAAAAACATTGTAGAGGAAACTGGGTTTGCTTACTTTTCCTGCAGTAACTTAGAAAAAAATTACAAAAGAGGAAGAAAACCAACAACGACGGCTGCTGATAGGCATGCAGTAGGTCTAATGGCAAGGGAAATACCTTCCACTGCCAAGAATGTCAGGACTATAGTAAGAAGCAAGGTACAATGCAGGGCTATTGGAAGCTGTGTGTGGTCATGTGAATGCTCCATGTTTTTAATGCCTAATGTTAAACCTAAATAGTAATTAACGATGTAGACAGCATTTAATGTGATAAAATCAGCTGCTGTAAAGTCTTCCAGCTGCGTCTTTTCTGATCTGAAATCTGAGCTGCGTGCCACTCCCTCAATGCCTAAAGAAGCTTCATTGATGAGTGGATGGCATGATATTATTAGCTGAGATTAGTTGGTTCAAGCTTACATAAGCACACGTCACATGTTTCTTTGGCATGTATTGTTAAAAAGGTGAACAATGTGACCGGAGATGTGATCTTAAATGGTTTGAAAAGACAGAGACAGATTGAATGGAAGCCTAGGCAGAGGTATGCGCTCTATCGAGTGCCATTTAAGTTGTAAATACATTGTGTATATGTGAGCCCATGTCTAAATTACAGGAAATTGCAATACACAAATATCAAACCATTAATTTGCAAATACATTTAAAAACTAACAACAAAATAACAATTACACAATTCCATATCATAGCATTGACTATGCTAATAATAAACCTCAGAAATGCACATCTCCTGATAAACTTGTGTCATTAGTTGAAATGTGAACATTTTAAAGAAAAAAGTTGTAAAGCCAACTGCCAACTGCCAAAGCCAAAACTGCAAATCAACCTATACAATGCTGACAATAAATACAACTGATCAGTGCGGCCTGTTGCTGCATGATGACGTGTCCCCAAGGCCCGTAGTGAGCACGCACATAAGCAATAGCAATCTTTGTGACAGGAGAATGTTCATGTGCACACTGAGGAGTATTTACAACTGCAATGTGTTTGTTGAGAGCCTGTGTGTGTGTGTGTGTGTGTGTGTGTCTGTGTGTGTGTGTGTGTGTTTGTGAGGTCCTCAGTGTGTGTGTGTTTGGCTATGATAACACTCTGGACCCAGTGTAAACAAATGAGAAACAGAAGAATGTGGAGACCCCAGAGTAGCAGATTCCACAGATACTCACACATACAAATACTCACTCCGTCTAACAGGGCCAAAACAAATGATGTGTGAGGGATAGATTCCAGGAGATACTCTGTATGGCTTACCACAAGTGTCACAGAAATAGTAATTGAGCTGACTATTTGTACAAATTGTATAAAAATAGGCATTAATAAATTAGTTTACAAATTCATTTATAAATCTATTGATGAATAGAGTAAATGTAATTTATTATTTGATATTTTGAGAGGCAATGAAAAGAGGAATTATAAATGGAATTTACAAATTAAATATGATCAATCAATAAATAGTTCAAATTAAAAAAGGATTTACAAAAATAACATGAAACAGTCAATAAGTACACCACTTAGTAATGAATTAATACATTAAATAATGGAATAATGGAAAAATCTATTTGGAAATGCAGTTTACAAAGACAAATCAATAGCAATAGCTGTTATTTAGTCATTTAAAAGCTTCTATTATGAAGCAACATCACAGGAAACATTGTGTTTCCAGCAGCAGTAATAAACATGACTCCTGAAACAGCTGAGAGCAAACACGATGAAACAGTAAAACACAGCAGATGTTTGAAAGAACAAACCGGATGAGAGAAACTAAAGAGATTCAGTGCGAAGATACAAAAGTACTCAACTCTGCACAGTTAAACAAGTTGATGGGACTCGGTTTAACTTCAAAGTGCTGGTGGAAAAACACCAATAGTAGTCATTTTAGTGTGTTATACACCTTAGTTATATTTACAGATTTAGTTTTGTATATTTATATTTAGTAAGTAAAGATCTTAAACAGTCTGTGTTTCACGATTGATCTGTGGGCTGACTTCCCCTAAATCCCTCTGGAATCTCCCGATTTCAATGGAAGCAGTAACTTCTTATTATGGAGAGTGACTCAGAGGTCACTTCTCAAAGACATAAGACAGATATTTGGAATGTAGGTTTGACAAACCATGTTATTAGTCCAGTGACCTTAGTATTAAAAAATATTACAAAAATCATTCTGTGTGGAATAGCTCCCCACAAACTAAAATGGCTAAAATGACCTTGACATAAAGAGTGAGCGTGATGGTGTTTAAACAAGGAGGAAAAGATGAAGATGGATGATCATGTCATTACAAAACTCAAAAAGACAGGTGGAAAGACATGTCAGTGAGATCTAATGTAACATTTGAACTGTTAGACAACACGTAGTAACATGTAGACTGCTGAGACGTCTTATCTACACATTGAGCATGATGATGACGATTTTGGGCATGTGGATAGATGACGATGTTCGACACGTCATCAAGGGCAAATAAGTTGTGGCAAAGATTATTCATTTGACAGAGCTATTTAACAAAAGAAGCTTCTCCGTATATTGCATTGTGTAATGAAGCTTTCATTCTCAGTCATCGTAAACGCAGTCATACTTGGGGGTGAATAAAGTTCCATCCAAGTTCATTACATTGATTTAGGTTGTAAAAGTCTGTGTACGCACATGCTGCTATGCTTGAGTAGACACAGCTTGCAGTTTGTCAGAAGTAGGCTGTGTAATCTTTGTTTGTTCATCTGTAGAAACACAAACACACAGTATGTGTGTATGGGACAGCCTGAACATCCATTAGCCACAACTTCCGTTGCTCCCTCTCTCCACTTGTTTCTCAGCTAAAAGATGATCCGCCAGCACTAAAAGAGAACCATCTGTGTTATCCCTAAGGAAGGGATTTCGGGAATGTCTCAGTTTCATAGTTTATCAGTGTCGTCAAACAACTGTCATGCACACAGATTGATATTTAGTGGAGTTTTCAATAATAGCCAACATTTAAAACAATGCTTTGTACAGGTCATCATTTGCTTTCTTAGAAATGACAGCAGCCCCTTCTTATTACATAGATAGATAGATAGATAGATAGATAGATTTATTAATCCACAAGGGACATTTAACAGTTGACATAACACAAGTTAACATAAAATCACACAATTCCCAATAACACACAATATAAAACACACACACAACAATGGTAAAAATAAAAATAACACAATAATTACAAAGATATACATACATACATGTACCTACAATACTGTGAGATTAACGGGTGACAATAGCTAATAAATAAATAGAATAAAATATGAGTATAAATCTAAAATGTGTAAAAACAAAAACATCAAAAAGGAAATTAAACATTCAGGTTTGGTTGTGCTGTCTCCTCTCCCTGCCCACAGAGCCATTGTAAAGTTTTATGGCAGTGGAGAGGAAAGGCTTGAAATAATGGTCCTTTTTGCACTGCAGTTGGAGAAGCCTTGAGCAAAAAAGCTCTGCTGCCTGATCAGCAGGTCATGGAGAGGATGTGAAGTGTTGTCCAGAGCAGTCCCCATTACAGAGTCAGCCTTCCTAATGACTTTGTTAAGTCTCTTGGTGTCCCTGGCCCTTCAGAAAGCTGCAAAAAAGCTGCAAAAACTGCACTGGCATCAACATCTTGCTACACACATTAAAATATCTGAGCTTCCTCAGGAAGTAGAGTCTGCTCTCTCCTTTCCTGTATGCAGCCTCAGTGTTGCACCTCCAGTCCAGTCTGTTGTCAAGGTTAACACCAAGGTATTTGTTCACTACTTCTACCTTTTCTCCCAGGATGGAAACAGAGCTCAGGGTAGTCTGGGTCTTCTTAAAGTCCACAAACATCGCCTTAGTTTTTGACACATTTAGAAGGAGACAGTTTCCTCCATACCACAAAACAAAGACGTGATACATATGTAATACTTCTTATACTGTTTATATATCCTGACAGTTTAATTTTTTTATTGAAACCAACACTGCTAACATACTTGGATTTAACACCATACTGTTTACGTCACATTATATATAATTTTGTATTTGTACATATGTGTTTTAACAAGCACTATCTATCTTATACTTATTTTGGATTATTGGATTTTTTGGAGTGGCAGAAAAGTAATTTAAAATGTTTTTTGGTCTTCTAGCCATGTGTAAAGCATTACTTTGTATTTATATGGAAACTATATTGAATATCAGTATAATTTTGAGTAACCTAACTGAACTTTATTTAATTTGTTAAGGAGGCGCTATAATGTGGAACTGAGTACACTGTACATAGTGGTGTTATATAAAATACTTGGGACAGGGATAAGGAACTAAAAATAAACCAAGAACAAACACCAAAAAACAATGTAGCAGCATAAAACCTTCTACAAGGTACAACCAAAAGCAAAGTTCAAATTAGGAAAAAACACAAGGCAATGAAGCGAGAAAACATAAAACCAACACATACGCGGGGACATGAGGAGACACAGGTATGCACTCGAAGAAACTGGAGGGAACAGGCTCAGGTGAAGAACACAGGGGACTTACACGGGTGGGTAACACAGGAACGAACTGACAAAGACAAGAGGGAGCACAAAGACTATATACACATACAACTAACAAGGGGATAAGGTGTGCGGGTGGAGTGAGGTGGAGCAAAGGAGGAAAAAACATAGAAACAGGGAAGGGAATGATGGGCTAAAGAAATGGGAGATAAGGAAAAGCAACACAAGATACAAGAGAGCAAAACTTAAATATAAAAAAGGAAATCACAGAAACACAACAAGAATCATGACAGTACTCACTCATAGACACCAGCCATCTCAGTACCACTGATTTTTATTGTTATTCCCTGAGAGACGCAACCTCACAATGTTAAAGAGAATGAGAAAAAATCCTGGATTCATCCCTTCATGTGGATCAGTACCTGAAGTTAATGAGGTCTATTCTGTGCCGAGAGTCATCCTCTAGCCAAGTTTCATGGAAAACCATTCAGTTGTTTTTGTGTAATCCTGCTGACAAACCAACCAACCAAGAAACGGACACAGTTGAAAACGTAACATCCTTGGTTGAGGTAATATAACGTGGAGAACGATGTTAACAGTCTTAATCCTAATACAATCTTAATACAACAGAACCAAATGAATAAGAATGCAACCAATAATATCAATAAATGGTTCAAATAACCACATTTAATCGAAAGTACAAAACCATCCATAAAATTATTGAAAACTAAGATGGCATCAGGTAATGTATATATTTTCAGTCATATAGTGTGCTTTAGGTACCTCTGCATTTGTTTCTTGAAAGAGGAATAACTTTTTGATTCTCTACAATCTGGCAACTTGTTCCATTCTAGTAAATGTTTAGCCTACTGTCAGATTGCTCTAGTTTTCCTAAATCGTCTTATTGATTATTTCTTGTGGATTTCATTACGATACAATTGATTCACATATGAAGAGACTGCAAACTCAACTAGTAAAGATTAATTTAATTATGGGTTATAATGCAACAGATTGTATGATTAAATGGTTGTTGTAATTCCCTTGGCTACATCCAACACAGACTAATTAATACATGATCAAGTCACAGAAATAAATGATTCATGTTGGAGTGTTGAGGATGAGTTCATGAGTATCACAGCCTGTAGTCTGGTGGTATGGCAGCAGATACTTCTGTATGTTTTGTCAGATGGCAGCAGGTTGAACAGAATGTGTCTGGGTGGGTGTTGTCTTTTAGTATCCTTTGGGCTCTGTGGAGACACCTCACTTCACTGATGTCGCTGATGCTGATTTTAATCACTTGCTGTAGAGCTGTGTTCAAACCATGGCAGTTTGTGATGAGAGAGTTAAGAACAGTAACACAGTTTATCAATAAACTTTATGTCTCAAGTCATTTCAGGCAAACCTTACTTATGTCTCCCTTTCCCTTCATCTCTACAGACATATTCTCAGCAGATGTGTGTGGACAAGATAAGGAGCTGGACGTGGAATCCTGTCAGTGTGTGTGTCAACGTGGGCTTCAAACTAAAGACTGTGGCTCTAACCGACACCTGGACCTTAACACCTGCCAGTGCGTTTGCAACATTCTGTCTGCTCCCTCCTGCCCACTGAACCACATCTTCAACAAGGAGAACTGTCAGTGCATGTGTAGCAAGACATGCCCAAGGCACCAGCCCCTCAATAAAACAAAGTGTTCCTGCGAATGTAACGAGTCACCCAATAAGTGTTTCTTAAAAGGAAGGAGGTTTCACCAAGCCACATGCAGGTGAGGAGCAATGTGGGGGGTTCAGATCCACCAACCTGTATACAGCTGAAACCTACAAAGAGACGATTGTTTTCACCACCTAGCAGCATCCTGAACAATGTGTTCTCACTCTCAACTGATCAAATACAGCAGCTTAAAGCTTGATCTTAAACTTGAGCTTAAACTACTGTATGACGCTGTATCTACCACTCTATTGTCAGCTTTGCACATCAAAGGCTCCATGGTTAAGTTAACAATAATATGTAATATGTAACATCCAGTCGGACTTTTGGACCCAAACAGGATGCAAACCCTTGTATCAGAAGGGGAAATCCAGTGCATGACCCATCCAACCAGGCCATTACTACAAATGCTGTGCAAGATTGAAGTGTATTTTTACCACCTCAAAATACTTATAATCCTCACTGTTGACCCATGCAAATTCTATCGTTATCATTTTTATTCATGTGGTCATTTGACTGTTTGACATTATTAAAGCACTGAAATACAAGTAACACAGTGGGCAGATCATGTTGGATAAGACAATCACAGTGGTGAGGAACATACAAGGCAAGGGGCTTTGGAAAGAGAGTAGAGTTACTCACCACAATTAAAAGGAAACAGAAAGGACTGAGCTGATAAAAACATGAACTTGAGGATAAATGACATGGTAATGCAAGGTGCCAGCTGCTCATCAATAATCATTCATTCAAACTCACACACAGATGGAAGAGCCACTTAGAGAAAATTGGGGTTCAGTGTCTCTCCCAAGGACTTTTCCAAATGTAGACTGCAGGAAATGGGATTTGAACATCCGACTCTCCAGTTGTTGGACGACCACTCTACCTCCTGAGCCATCCATATACTCATCCATTTGTCTACCCACATATCCATTTTCCATCCATCAATCCATCCATCCTTCCATGATGGCAAGAAGCAGGGTCCTTGACTGCATAAGAACTTATTGTTATTACTGATAATGACATTACTGCTTATTTGATTAAATCTACCCCGACAGCCAAGATCCAATACTGTTTTAATTATAGAGTATATTCTGTGTTGCACGATGAGAGATACGTTGATTAAAAAAATACAATTAGATTCATATAGTTTGTAAAAGGCTGATGATATGGTCTCTATATATTTATATAGGAATAACATAAGGTGTAAAAGCAGATATTTATGACTAGATGCATTGCAAGGCCACATAGAAAAAATCAACATCTACAGAAAAAACACTTTCTTGTAAAGATTCCTGCTGTATTAAGTGTAGTGTTCATAGATGTACTTGTCATATCATATTGGCAGGTGCTATGTAAAGCCAAATATGTTGGTGTAGAATTATTAGGTACTGAATGCCAGTTAGTTTAATGAATGAACACATCAACATAAATAATTTCTATATCACTGTTACAATCTCTGACAACTCTTGTTAGATTTAAGTGGTTCAGTGGTTGCATCAATTGAGTGTAGTCAACCCCCACTCTTAACACAAACACACACACACACACACACACACACACACACACACACACACACACACACACACACACACACACACACACAATGAACAGAAAATCCCAGATCACAGACGAAAGCACTAATCAGGCAGTGGTAGGTGGTTATCGTGGTTATCGTGGTTATGTGTGTGAACCTGGTGTGTAATACAAGACCTCGCTGTGCTAATGACTTCTCTTAGCTGTCACTTAACCATTTCCTCTCCCCGCACAGAAGGAAACACACACACATATACACACAAATCCATCCATACCATCCAGTCTTTACCCTTTGTGACCTCTTCTGAGAGTGATTTATGAGTATAACATAGCAGTAGGGATCTTTGTTTGGGATCTGGCGCTTGTGTGTATGTAACTTCATGTGTGTTTGAAAGAAAGTGTGTGTCTATTTGAACGCTTCTGTATATTTCATCCTGGGTTCATAGGTGTCTTTAAGTAACCCTGACTAAATATTATGTCATCCACTAAGTGACACCCTGTGCAGCCAGTCCAAGAATCTTTGTCATGTTGATGAAGTGTGTTCGTACCATGTAAAAGGATTCATGTGTTTTTAGATTTCCATTAATTAACTTCTCATTTGAAGGTTGACTATCAGACCTTGACTCTGAACCAAACAGAACACAAGCAGCATCAGAAGTCAAACTGTAAAACAGTTGTTCAGCTTCACACATTATTATAGTGAAAGCACTGGTTGTTCAACTATAGCAGCTCTGAAGGCTGTGATGTTTTTACCACTATGAAATCTAAACTTTAGGTCTAACCTTTGACCATTAGAAATGGTTAGTGTTTGAAGTTTTGTTCAGTCACTTGCACTGGTCTTTGGCTCTCCTGAAAACCTGCAGGCCCCTGGTAACAGTAACCACATCTAGAAATGGTGGATGTAGACTATAGAGGACCATAAGTCAATCTTTAGTTTTCATTAACACCTATGAGGAATCACATCCAAACACTGATTTAGAAATCAGGTTTCAAGTTGACTGCTTTCCATTGAACTATTGTAATCAGTAAATGTGCAGTCAAACAAATGTCATCACGTGAAAGGGTTGATTATATCCACGAGTTTTCTGGGGAGGTTCCCGGGGAAGCTATTATGGGTGAAACTTCTGGTGCTCAGCAGAATTAGTGTAAGCAACAAAGTATCACTCCATTTATTCGATAACTTTAGCTACTTGTTACATTGCAAATTCTGATTATTCAGTTCTGATTGGCCATTACTTGTGAAATCAAATAGTGTTGTGGACACTGACACCACAGGGTGGTGACCACTAACAGAGAAGGGACATTGCATTATTTTATCAGAAATCAGAAGAAACAAACTGATACCAATAATGGGGAAAATGCTGACAATTATTGGCCCTGATAATCGATCGATCCATACACTCTATCATTCGCTCTAAGAAAGAGGATTAGAGTTGTGCTATTATGGAAATCCTGGTTTCTGGTTAAGTGAGAAGAAACACCAAGAAACACGACATGAGATAATGTAAAACTTGCTCTGCTGTGTGTCTGCTATCTTGACTTCTAGTACCACCTTGAGGTTAACATTTGTGTTTTTTATTGAAATGTCTTCACAACTGATGGATGAATTGCCAAGAAATATGGTACATATATTCATATCCCCTTATGAATTTGACTAAAAAGACCATCTGACCTTTTATCTAGGACTGTCATTAGGTCAAAATGTTATGTTCTCCAATACTTTGGTTTAGGGCTGGTGTGATGCGTCGACGTGATCGGTGACATAAATACGCGAGTTTACGCACTGTCATGTGTGTCAACGCAGAGGATGTAAGCAGTACAACAGCCATATTCGAGCACTTGAATCAGAAGCATCCCAGGGTGGCTGTATTCGTATCCGATCCGGCGGTGCAGTGTAAGGCCGCAGGTTGGTGCGGCAGTGTGGGAGTGTAACTCCATGGTCCGTGTGTGTGATGTGTTAGGAACCCCCTACTGATCAGAAGAAAGATGAATCTGCTGTGTTGTCCTACTAGTTGTTTGTCCTCGACAACAGTAAACAACCACAATGTGGCAGATCATTACTGTGTTTTAAACTGGGGCACAAGGCCGAACCGATGTGAAAGTGAAACTTAACACTATGCAGAGAAATGTCCGTTATGTTCCCTCTGTAGTAATATCCATGCTATTTAACATTGCCTCCTGATTGCCAGCTTAATATGATTGGCCACTGCAACATGATGTCAGGCTGCATTTCTTCAAAAGTTGAGATCGCTTCAACTTTTCCACAGCAGCCAGCTGCGTTTTTTGTTTTGTAGAATCCCCTGCGGCACACACAGCAACACAAAAAATGTTCCCCTTATTAAAATGAATCGTAAAAAAAAGCGTTTTCACCACAATGCAGGATCCAATGTGAATATAAGTCCTGTTTACATTGTTGTCCCCACTCAAACGTAATATCTATTAGGATTACACAGATTACCAGTTAAAACTGGGCCATTTTTGTTGGCGAATAATGCCTTGCAGCACATACTTTGTCATATTTGTTTGTTGATGATTGAAGATGATTGAATAAAATATTGAAATATATTACGTTTTAAATATTATTTGGGGTAAATTTGTTGTTATAATAATTGACTAATCAAAGACAATAGTTCAATTAGTCGACAAAATTATTGCTAGATTAATCGACAAAAAAAGAATTGTTAGGTGCAGCCCTACTTTGGTTTAATATCAGATACCTGCTGATAATGACACTACGACTATCAAGCCAAATGTTTCACATGAACAGAAGCAATGTCAAATCAAATGAAATTTACTGAGCACATTCATGCTCTTTAGAGATTGCATGAGCTTTTCTATAGTGATTTCCTGAGGTTCATATTTGAACTTTGAAGGAGGACAATCATGCTCTCAGGGCAATTAATCTTCAAGATATTTTTTTACTCAAGCACCACCCTAACCAGATACAGATGATAGGTTTTTTTGTCTGACTTCTGGCTTTGAATAACAAAACTTTTGTTTTGTTTCACTCAACACTGTATAAATTTGTTCCAAGCTTTACAATGACCAGCTATTATTTTTAACCATAATAATCCTTTTTCGAGCATACCCGCATTAGTAAGAACACAACTGACTGATACACAGTTCATTAATTCAGTGGTACTTGTATTTCAGCTTTTTCTTCTTTAACTTACCTAACACACATTTGGCAGGATGTTTTAAGTCTTGAAACTAAATCCATTTTGTGTCTCTTTGACTACAGTTGTCTCAGGCCTCCCTGCGAGGTAAGGCGGCGAAGGTGTGAACCAGGTTTCTCATTCAGCGAGGAAGTGTGTCGCTGCATACCATCCCACTGGAGACGGCTGGACTAACCACTGGCTAATGACATGCTAACATGATGCTAATGAACAGATACCAAACTTAAGAAGTAGAATTCATCAACCATCCCTGTAGACCTGATGGGCATGAGTATCCCCATCAGCTGTGATGGAGGCTAAGTGTGCGGACCCTGACGAACATGGGGAAACCTTAGTGATGAAGGTGCAGGTATGGGAACCTCTGGGGAACTGAAGATGGGAATAAGCTGACTCAGCTTTGAGGACATTTTAATGGGACAGCAGATGATCGGAGCCCAGAAACAGAAAGAAGGACTGAAAGTGAGAGAGAGCAGCAACATTTGACATGTTAAAATATTGTCTAAATAATTTGTTTTAAAATATTTGGGTTTTTTCTATTAATTATGTCTCAGTATTATTATGTCAGATATTGATTATATAATTTATTAAATGTTTTTAAACCTCTGTTTATTGCAATTTCAAACTTTTTCTATGAAAATACACTGTGATCAATATTTTTGTATCATATAGTATATGTGTAAAATACAGTATACGATAAAGTATACTGGACATATTATATTGTTAACTTAGTATTCTGTTCTGGTGCATTTTATATGGTAGAATCTGGGCCTTAAGGTAAATGCCAAAGTCTATGTTGCTCATAGTGTCCTTCTATTCCTTCTATTGATATTAATTTATTCATATTTGTGAAAGTAACTGTCAAACAGAAACAAGCTGAAAGTGTTTTACACTTGGAAGGCATTATGCAGACAATAAGTTCAGTTTATAAAGACAGCTGTAGCATCAGCTCAGGATTTGGGTGGATAAGAACTTACAAGAGCAGTGTATCTGTTCAATATGTGAAGTTTGGGTAATTTCTTAGCCCGCAAAACTGATAAACATTAACCCCACTCTTCAATTATTATACTTATTACATTATTTTGTCATTTCCGATAACATGAGAAAACAATACAGTGATAAATAATCAGATATGCACATTTTATTATTGTGTTTGTTTAAATTGCTTTCTCTCATAGCAATAAAATACCTAATGTTGGACTGTTCCATGTACAACATTTTTCTTTATGGTTACATTTCAGACTCTGTGTACATGCAGTTAATAATTTATTGTAAGCACTCATATTCGTCCCAGCTTTTCCATTCTGAAGAAGAAAGGCTGACAATTTCAATTAATCATTGGTTTTCCTTTTTTCATTTCCATTGTCTTGATCTGTAAGTAAAGGATGGTGCATTTCATCGTATCACTGTATGCAGTTGTTCTTAGTCCAAAATATAAAACTTAATGTTGTTATTTGTCAGAAATGTCTAGAATTCGATGCTAGCTCCAGAGCTACAGGAGGAAACCCCTCACTTCTGCTCACTATTAACTATTTGTTGTGTCTTTTTTGCTGCCATTAGCAAGTAGCTCAATTACCCATAGAGTTAAGTGGTCCTATTAGCTGACAGGAGTCTGCATGCACTGCAACCTTGGATGATACCAGTGTCAATGGTACTCAGCCAACCACTAGTGAACTTGTCTGGACAGCAGACTGGGAATGAACTCCACCCCTAAGAGCAACAGATGCTAGTTTGAAGATAGGCAATACAGTACAGAGGTGATTTACAGAAGCTCTGATCAGGACTATGAATCCGAAAGACATGATGAGGGGGGGAAAAAAGAGTCATGAAGCGGCAGAGGGGAGAGGGAGAGTCAGCCATCATCAGCAGGTGAAAATGACGTGTTAAGCTGGAATATTTTCACATTTTACTCCGTGAACAGAGCTGATTGTGGAAAAGACAAACCAAGACTATTCTGGTGACTTTGATTCAGTTTCTGTCCAGTTTGAATTAAGTGTGTTGTGCAAGACCACTGTTTGTATCTACAAATACAAAAAAAAAAGTATTGTAATAAATATCATTGCTATTGATTAATGCCACATTAAAAATACACTACTGCTTTAGGAAAACGTTGAGCATAACTGCAATGTCAGGAACATGAGATTTGCAAGCATTTGTTAAAACATTCAATGACACAAGCCCTTCTTATAAGTTATAAAACAAAAAAAAAACAGTTCAAGTTGTCTTAAAGTTTTTCAATACAAATACTGAACACATTCTACTGACAAATACAGTGACTTGCAAAAGTATTCTCCCCCCCTTGAACATTACAACCACAAACGTAAATGTCTTTTAATGGGATTTTATGTGATAGATCAACACAAAGTGGTGCATAATTGTGACGTTGAAGGAAAATGATATATGGTTTTCAAACATTTTTAAAAATAAAAAACTGAAAAGTTGTGGTGTGCAAAAGTATTCACCCCCCTTTACTCTTTACCCCTTTTTACATTACAGTACCATGAAGTCCAAGGAACACACCAGACAGGTCAGGCTTGAAGTTGTGGAGAAGTTTAAAGTATGGTTAGGATATGGAAAAAATGTGCCAAGCTTTGAACATCTCATGAAGCACTGTTAAATCCATCACCTGAAAATGGAAAGAGTATGGCACAACTGCAAACCTACCAAGACATGGCCATCCACCTAAACTGACAGGCCGGGCAAGGAGAGCATTGATCAGAGAAGCAGCCAAGAGGTCCATGCAGTGCGTGAGTAATTTGGTTCCCTAGGCAAGAGTTTAGCTGGTGCCCCCTTGCATCGCAGTCAATTTCACAATCCTTTTTCATACACTCACACAGAATCTGCATGTATGTATTCAAAATTGTATTTATTTTAAGTCAAAAATATCACACCAAATATAAACTGAATAAAGAAACAAGTGATAAAAATACAATATAAATAAGGCATTGTGCAAACATATTATCTCTCAGCCTCATTAAGTGCCATCTCTCGCTTATCCATTGTCAGTCACTTTGCAGAAAGGACCTCCAACTCCTTCCATGTTGCCACGTAAAAGCATCATTACGACGAAAGACGCACTTTTAAGATTTACCGCTGTTTCGTTTTCGGGTCAAACTCATTTCATTTACTCAGCAGCAGTTAAGGTGAGTAGATCAAAAACTCTCTTTTTAGTAAACTCTGTGTACACAAACAATGTTCTCAATGCTTGTGTTCATGTGTAGAGACCCTGATGATGCTACGAGCAAAGTTTCATGTTGTGTCGAGCCTTCTTAGTGTTTTGAAAATAGCTATTTTGATGCTAGCTTACGAGTGCCCTTGTACTCCCATTGTAAATTAGTTTGACTCGAAAACTAAACTACAGTAAATCTTAAAAGTGCGTCTTTCGTCATAATTATGCTTTTACCCGAAGGTTTGACTCATATACATTCACAAAAAAAGCCTAGGTTGCATTTTGGCGAGAGTTTCGCTTTAAAAGTCTTTGCTATGACGTTATGTTGCTATGGACTAATATAATATTTCGAAATAATAGTTTTTGGTGCCCCCCGCGGATGACACCGCCCCTAGCATTTGCCTATACTACCTATGCCCAGGGCCGGCTCTGGGCCCATGGTAACTCTGGAGGAGCTGCAGAGATCCACAGCTCAGGCAGGAGAATTTGTCCTCAGGACAACTATCAGTCATGCACTCCACAAATCGGGCCTTTATGGAAGAGTGGCAAGAACAGAGCCATTGTTGAAACAAAGCCATGCAGTTTGCCACAAGCCATGTGGGGGGCACAACAAACATGTGGAGGAAGCTGCTCTGGTCAGATGAGACCAACATTGAAGTTTTTGGCCTAAATGCAAAACGCTATGTGTGGCAGAAAACTAACACTGCACATCACCCTGAACACACCATCCCCATCGTGAAACATGGTGGTGGCAGCATCATGCTGTGGGGATGCTTTTCTTCAGCAGGGACAGCGAAGCTGGTCAGAGTTGATGGGAAGATGGATGGAGCCAAATACAGGACAAACTTGGAAGAAAACCTGTTAGAGTCTGCAAAAGACTTGAGACTGGGGCTGAGTTTCACCTTCAAGCAGGACAACAAGCCTTAACATATACAGCCAGAGCTACCATGGAATGGTTTAGATCAAAGCATATTGATGTGTTAGAATGGCCCAGTCAAAGTACAGACCTAAATCCAACTGAGAATCTCTGGCAAGACTTTAAAAATGCTGTTCACAGATGCTCTCCATCCAATCAGACTAAGTTTGAGCTATTTTGCAAGGAAGAATGGGCAAAACTTTCAGTCTCTACATGTGCATGGCTGGTAGAGACTTACCCCAAAAGACTTGCAGCTGTTATTGCAGCAAAAGCTGGTTCTACAAAGTATTAACTCAGGGGGGTGAATACGTTTGCACGCCACACTTTTCTGTTATTTTTTTTTAAAAATGTTTTAAAACCATGTATCATTTTCCTTCTACTTCACAATTATGCACCACTTTGTGTTGGTCTATCACATAAAATCTTGTTAAAATACATTTACGTTTGTGGTTGTTACGTTACAAAATGTGGAAAAGTGGTCAAGGGGGGTGAATAATTTTGCAAGCCACTGTATTTGTTCAAATCACTTCGGAGTTCACACATTCAGAGGATCCTGCACAGCTCAGCCACTAAGACATGTTATCATGTTATCTGACCCTATTATTATTGTTTCCTCCTCATTTCCTTCCTGAACATTCTCCAGGAATGAGTCGTCCACCCCGCAGCTACATAAATGTTCAAATAAAGGTTTACATCATGCAAATATGAAAACTTCCATCAGCTTTGAAATTGAACTAAGATGTTCAGTCTTTAAGTTTGCCTTCACTGCATGTCAGGCCCTGTCAGCTGGTCTGCTGCAGGACTAACCCATAGAGTTCTAGAGAAGTAAAGAAGATAATATGTGCCTGTTTGTTGAGAACACAAAGTTACTGGAAGTGACTCATATGGTCGTACACCAGTTATATGTGATCAGCTCAAAATATGTGGTACACTTTCAGCTGCTTTAACCATGAGATGTAATATACATATACTATGGAGCCCCCCGAGGGCACATGGTAGAGAAAAAAAAATATGTGGAAATCCATGGGTATTGATTTGTCAACCATGGGACACATTTGTCAACCATGGGACACATTTGTATACCATGGGAACAGATTCGTAAACAGTGCGCAAGGTTTCATAACCCGCAATCACGATTTTGTAAATCTTGCTCTCTGATTCATAATCCGTGCACACAGATTTTGCCCTCTTCTCACTGATCAGCTGGAGGCACCATGGATACAAGCAACCCAGTACAGCTACTGACAGTCCTTTCTTTCTACATAGGCTTTGTCTTTGATAGGGATCAATAATGTTCATCTCTGTGTGCATAATATGGTGCTGGATTTCAGTCCTCTAATTAGACGGGACAGGTCATGAAAACTGCTATTCTGATTAATAGGGGATGGGGTGAGGGTTATGGGGCACCAATTGTAAAGTTGTGCATACTAAAATAAACAGCAACTTTTTGCCACATTTAGCAAAAAAACATTTATAAAAAACACGTGAATTTTTTAATGTTACTTTTGACCAGATTTACAGCAATATTTGTGAACTTTGTGATATTTACGTCTGTTGTAAAAATATAATTTCAATGTTTAATCTGAATAAAAAATCTAAATGTTAAATCTAAATATAAATGTTAAATCTAAATATAAATGTTAAATTCAAATCTAAATGTTAAATCTAAATATAAATGTTAAATATAAATGTTAAAAATATAAATCTAAATAAAAAATGTAAATATAAATGTAAAATATAAATCTAAATATTAAATGTTAAATTTAAATGCTAAATGTCAGTGACAGTCAGCGAGAGTCGTCGCATTATTGCAGCAGCAGCGGTTCGCCAATTCTCCGCATTGGTTGTTCACAGAGCCAAGCAGCGCCGGTGCAAAGGCGAACCGCAAATAGCGAATGCTGAACCGACGCTGCAGAGCTGATGGTACACGTCATGATGATGATGTCTGTGCATTTTTTTCAAGGTGTTACCCCAGGTTTCTACCTGTCAATCTAAACATGTACCCGCTGACTGTTAATAATCATATGGATGCTGTCAAAATGTGTTGTGATTGCTGTAAATCTGATCACACAGTGACAGTCCTTAGAGACAGCTTCTTGCAGCTGTACAGAGGTCAGTATGTGTATGTCTGTATGTGTGTACAGAGAACATGCTGCTCCAGAGGTAGATACTTTTATAATTCACTCCAGATGTAGAATGTTAGTTGTTGAACCATCACGCCTCATGTCGACCCAGCCAATGTGTGTGTATGTGCGTGTGTGTTTGTGTGTGTGTGTTTCAATGCCTGTCTGAGTTGTTAGTATCTCACCAGCAGAGTCAGACATCAAAATAAACTAAGATCATGTTTCTATTTAATAATAAACACACACACACACACACACACACACACACACACACACACACACACACACAACAATTTGATTCTAATTAGATTCCAGTGGAGCCTCAAATGTCAGAATATCAAAACATCTGTTCAGAGGAGGCCTATCACATGCTTGTTATAGTGCACAGATATATGAAGTGTGTGGCCGATTCCGAAAACTCCACACAAAACAAACAATTCCACATGGATACTGCATGTTACCCAACAAGTTACTCTGGTGAGAAACAACATTTAACTTGCATGTCAGTGGATTTATCCTTCCAAATTATGAAAATGTCTCAAAGTTCCTTTGACAAAGTCCCCAAAAACTCAGGTCCTCCAGTTTAAGTGCATGGGACTCTATTATGAATAAATACAAGTAGGATGTGGCTGAAATCTATTGTCTCCAATTATTACCAGGACACGCTCTGAATTATACATTTTTAGAATAGCATATATGCAATAGTAGCAATATATGCCACTGTATATAACGTTTAATTTTTACCATTGTTGTAGTTGACATGCATGAAGGCTTTGACAATCTCAGACTGCATTGTAAAGTCTTCCTCATTGTAGCCACCTCATGGAGTCTCTCCATTAGTTGCCAGTCTTTCTGGAGCTAATTTCGTTGCTGCCAACCTGTCGGCTGACCTCCGACTAACTGACTGATCGATGGTACTGTGAGTGCCCAGTGCATGTATTTAAATAATCACTGTTACTATACTGCAAATACAGACATTCCTCTTGTAAATTCCTGATGTCATTTGTTTGTGGAGATCTGCAGAATATATACTCTATATGTAAGATTTTAGTTACTTTGCAGAAAAATTGCAGTAGAGGTCCATTTCTCTGTAAGCTAAGTGGTCCTCAGCCTTTTTCAAGGCATATTATGCAGGATCAGTCAGTTATTTTGTATAATTTTGTATAACTTTTTGCATAATTGCCTACTCCTCTCTGTCTTAATGGGCCAGACAGTGAGAAAGAAACAGTGGTCAAATGAGCTAGAGAGCAAATGAAGAGAGGGAGCGCCATTAGCAAAAACAAAGCGCTGAATCAGAGAATTATGATATTTTCTGATTTTTTTTCCAAGTCTAAAGAGTGCATCATATGTTGAATTACCTAATTTTGTAACCACTTTAACCTGCATACATTTTTTTCCTTTTAATACATGAAGTTAGTTCTTTTTTTTTTGACTTTGTTTTAGTCTCCAGGAAGTAAAGGTGGGATGTAAGCACACATCAAATCCCTCCATAATAGGGAAGGAAGGTAGTGGAGCTACCCTTGTCTGTTGATGAAAAGATAAGATGTTGGCACACACAATGTGTGTGTGTGTGTGTGTGTGTGTGTGTGAGAGAGAGAGAGAGAGAGAGAGAGAGAGAGAGAGAGAGAGAGAGAGCGAGATGTGATGATAAAACTTGGTGGCACAGAAAGCAGTTCACACCATATATTACAGTAAAGTCCAGTATTAACAATCCCACTCCCTTCCTGCCATTCAAACCCTTTTTGACTTATGACCTGTGTGTGTGCAAGTGTGTGTCCATGTGAGGTGGGAGGCAGTGAGAGAGATGGAGGGAGAGAGAATGAGACCATACAGGAGGGAAATGGGGGTGCTGGGTGTGTCAGCTGATTAGATAACACAATAGATCGTGTGTATTTGTGTACATAATGTGCTCGCTGCATTATAAATGGATTGGCCTCTATTAAAATGTGGAAGGAAATGCTCACAGTTAGTTTCTGTTATTATATTATGTATGTAGCAAAAATCTACATATTGGCTTCATTGGTTCAAGGAATAGTAGAACTGATTCTCTCTGACTTTAGAATAACAAACTGGATTTGATTCAATAATGTACATTTCAACCAAAATGTAATCTGAAAAAAAATTGTAAAAAAATAGTTTGTTCAGTGAGCTAAAATTGACAAATGTGGTACAGAAAGACCTAATTTCATAACAACGATCTAATTTAATAAATAAATGCTCATAATGATAAAGATACAGTAGAAATTTGAGTTAATAACTGATCTTACAAAATTATTCCCAGAGTTATACATTGACATTGAAATCAGAACTGGCAGCCACTTAGAGAAAATTACTGCCAGCAGCAGGGATGACATTTACTGGTTGGTTTGTCTGTGTAACACTTTGGTCCAGAGCTACATTTATGAGATTTTAAACATTAATATAGCAGCAAATAATGATTTGCTATTTCAAGATATATTGGATTAGGATCATCCTAAGAAAAGAATGCATCTCACTCCTTCTGTCTGTTGTTATTCAATAAATAAATAAGGGAATTCTTAACCGTTTATAAGCAGAAACTATCCAACGAAATGAAAGACGAGTTTCTCATTAAGACTTCATATCTGGCGGACAAGGCAAACAAACGCATGCAAGCCTGGAAGCCAACATAATGGAGTGCAAAGAGACATTGGATGCGTTCCTGTGCAAAGTGGAAAATAGAAAGAATAAACTGCTAAAGGGAGACCTACAGCTGTTTCCCTTGCTACTAAAACAGTCAGGGTTTTGGGTTTTGGCCAGTCAGTTCAGCCGCCACATAGAGGAGCTTCAGGAGGAGATGCACTCACGTTTCTTGTATGTTAATGAAAGTGTCTCAAAAGACGCATGGGTGATGGACCCATTTCTCGCAAAAGAAGAAGATGAGGATGAGCTTATGGATATAGGCTCAATTCTCAATTCTCTCTGTAAGCTGTTCTATGCTGAACATGGATACAAGTGGTTTTGGTTTGTACAAGGACCAGGAGTCGCTCCGAGACTTCCTCATAATGCGACTGACATATTCATCTTGCCATTTGCCATTTGCAAATGTGGGTCCCTCAAGAAAAATGTTGGGAACCACTATGGGGCCCGAATTCTAACAGGTACTATCGTATTCTGAATTAATGAATGAATATGCTAAATTAATAATTAAGATAATAATTGAACAGCCTAAATAACACACTTGTTATAATAGGCTAACGGTGCTTTGTTCATCTGCAAGTTACACTGCTAATTTTCTCTGAGGAAATTACATGGAAATTTGTGCATGACTTTAAAGGATGTGCATTCATTTTTTAATATATGCATTCAATTGTGCTTTCATTTTGACAGGCCATGACATAAATCTAGTGAAGATTCTCTTGTGTGGTTCTGAATTTGCAAAGATTTATGGATTGTCAGGACTTTCTGTTGTTCTTAAAGATAATGATCACAGACTCTTGACTGATCAAATCTGTGGCCTGTGGAGGAGCTCCCATGGTGGCTCTCTCGTCTGTGAATATCACAAATACTCAGCATAAAACCGTAGTCTGCTCCATTTGCAGTTTCTTCTTACCCCTAAATTCCACCAGATCCATGTTTGGTCCGGCTCTGCGCCATCACGGCTCCACCATGGCAGCGGAGCTGATAGGTTTCTCTCTAATTTTTGTGTTTACTTGCACTGCCTCCGCTGCTCAGTTGCAGCTGTGGATGCTGGAGCACAGCACAACATATCAGCTGAATTCAGCACAGAGTGGACAGAAGTCAGACACAGCAACATAACATCCGGTTAATTTTCATAATAAAAACACTTTTTCACGTTTTGATGCCAGCACAAAAATCTCAAAAAAGAGACAAATCCAAGCCATTCTTCTAATCCTCTGGTTGGGAACACTTTTTGTTATTGTGTTTATAATAACATACGTATAACTGTGGTCATGCATGATAATGTAATTATCGTGGGAACTTCTCTGTCTCGCAACTTCAGCTGGTTGCCAGACAGCAGTCAACGGGGCAAAAACCTTGCTGAGCCGTTCCTGAATGCACATGCATCCAGTGAAATTCCAGAATTACATATGACTTCCCTTTGTTCAAGAACTGCACTGCAAGAACTGTCCACATCTAAATATAAGCCTCAGCCAAAGAACTCTAGTGTTTAACTCTGTAAGCTATCCTCCAAAGTGTCAGGCACCTTTCCTTAAGGATATAAGTCTCCTATCTGCATTAATTTCAATGAGAATAGCTGTACATTCCCTAATTGTAAATTCATGCATGTGTGTAGTTGGTGTGCAGACAGTAGGCCCATTCACACAACCCTTTGAGTGTGGGAATCGTGCGCCAATTCTCTGCATGGTCCTGTGTGAAAGTTTCAGATACGGAGAGGGGGGACAGTGTCACTGTCCTGATGACCCATCTGTAGACCAGAAGTAGAAAGAGCCAGCAGCAGTGGACGTGCTCCTATTCAAAGACCTTCTAAAGGACTACATGGTTGGTCTGTTGTCAAATCCCCTTGTCCATCTTCAGAGTAAGCCCTATAGATGTTGCTACCAGAGAACATTTAAACACAAAATGTCTCATTATTGATCTCTCAGCTCCACATGGCTCTTCCATCTCCCCCTAGAGCCTTTTTCCTTGCACTATGCCTCTAGATTAAACTGCCAAAATGTAAAAGATGCTGTGTTTTTAAATGAAGACTGTTACTCGGATCTGCATTTCTGGTACCTGTTTTGTGATGAATATAACAGCATTTCTGTCTTTTATAATGACTTTGTGGAATCTTCGAATTTCTCTCCAATTCTTCATTGATAGAGCCTAATCTGCTAGTTTTGGGGGAATCTATAATAAATATTGGTTTGCAGATGGCTGGTCAACTGCAATTCAGTCCCTTGACAATTCCAAATCCACTGCTTTCCATAAGCTTTATCCAACCAATTATCTAGTCAATCAATCAATCAATCAGACTTTATTTATAGAGCACTTTTCATACATTGAAATGTAGCACAAAGTGCTTTACAGATTTTAAAACAGCAATAATTAACCCCCCCCCCACACACACACGTATCCAGCTACTTAAACACAGTAAGTGAAATGAAAGAGTGAGTAATAATAAATAAATAAATAAATAAATGGTAATACATAAAACAGGGCACTAACAACAGGTATTGCAGAAACTGAGGAAACGCTATCATTGATGTATTTCACTGAGGAGACACTAGAGGCAGTAAAATAAAATAAAATTAAATAAAATAATAAATAAATAAAATTCAGCTAAAAGCCAGCCTAAAAAGGAAGGTCTTAAGGTTGCTTTTAAAAATATCAACATTCTCCAGTACCCTCAGGTCCTCTGGGAGGCTGTTCCACAAACGCGGACCGTGGTACTCAAAGGCGGCCTCACT
>OMLP01040448.1:0-19867 GCA_900302685.1 Spondyliosoma cantharus | reverse complement strand
GGGCGGGGATACAAACGCTGCTATGAAGTTGGACACTCTGTATGTGACGGGAACAACACTGGAGTTGAACCTGTGTTGTCTGCAAGACACAGCAGTTAACCACTTCTCTATCATCACCACAAGTATGGTGACAGAACTGAGCAATTTATTGATATCATCACATAATTGTAACACTGTACATATTTTAATACACTCACATTGCACTAATGCCTTGTACTTTTTACTTGTTCTTAGTCTATGTTGTGTGAATAACCAGATGCTGATAAAATTTCATTGTACACTGTGCAATGACAAAAGGATTCTGAATCTGATCTTTCAGGGTTGTTGCGTTACATGAAGGATTTTATAGGTTTATTCATGTTGACTATCCCATAGGTGCGGCCATACGGCTGCTACTTATCTGAAAGGATGTGATATTTGAGTAGAAAAGCGGCACAGACGCTTATGGATATGGAAATTCATCAAAATACACGTCAGCGTAGATAAAAGCCAATTAGGACAAAGTCCAGATGTCATGAAGATGGATCTAGACTCGCGCAGTACCTGGAGAGCAACTGCTCAACTGCTCCGCAGCTGCCTTGCTCCTGCGATAACTTAAGGTCATGTGACATTGAATGCGGAGCAGAAACCACTCCCATTCACATCATCATGGACACATTTTAACCAGCATGCATCATGATTTAGGCAGCGCTGTGCAGCTTTGCGCGATCTTGAACTCGCCTATTAATTTCCTTCAAGATGTCTGGATGTGTGGTCATCGTCAAGTGCATTCTCAGGCTTCAATTCAGTCCCTCACGATGAATTTGATGTTTACTTCAACTGCCTGAGTCCAGCAACACTCAGAGCTTCAGCTTGTGGAGTGGTTGACTTCGATGTGTTCTGGAACGGGCTTCAGGAGAGACCTTCTGTACTGAGTGTCTTGGCAATACACAGAAGTCAGCATAAACTCAGCAGATGGTGAACGAAGCAACAGCATCTACAAGCTGGTGCTGTCCAGCCAAAGGAGATCAGTGACAAACAACAACCTCAAAGCCCTTGGTGTACCTCAGCCAGCAACTTACCAATAAGGCTTTTGAGAGCGATGAAGACATTGAGGAAGATATTGTGTCCCAGTCAGCTTTCAGGATGTGTGTTTTTTGCCTTTATTGAATGACCCGACAGCATTTCTTTTTGTTTAGTGTCTTCACAATACTAGAATTTCTACTTCACAGCAATACCGTGAAAAATATCGGTGTTCAATACCACAGGGGAAAGCACTGGGAGCATATAATTTCAGTGTTTTATGAAAAGATAAACGCAAAAGGCTTGTGTATTGTATGTGAAGGACAACAGGACATCACACACACACATATACATATATGTGCAAGTGTGTGTGTGTGGGTTGTATCTATTGTCTAGTTACATTAAGTCTAAGTACTTAGTATAATGCATCCTACACATGCAGGGGATATCATATTTAGATAAACACTGTTTCCTGCCTGAGCTGTGCCAGTGTTTGGAGAGCAACAGTCGACATGCATAATCAGATGATGTAGCACATATAATCATCAATTTATAAATATCAAGAGAAGCGTCTGTTGCTATGGGATCATTACAAAGCGTCAAGCTAATTCTCTGTGGCAAACAGGGTGAAGATTTATGTACACACTCTCCTACTCTTATGGTGTGACAAGGAGAGGGATGACCCAATGCATATCTGCTTCACTTTTAGTACTTGATAGATGGAGCCGTCCAAACATGACTGTACCCAGCTTAATCCTCACCAAAGATTGTGTGAACTTTATATACCTTCTCTATTGACAGTGGTGACTTATTGGAAATGTCAAAAATGCCTCTGTCCCATCTCTTACACCTGATGCTGCTCAGCAGAGGTTTACAATGACCTTTGGCTGTTGCTCGATCAGATGCAAAGGATTTATGAGGCCATAATGTCACATTCCCAAGATTTATGTATGTCACATTTGTGTCTCATTTGTTTCTGTAAAGGGGGTTGTCTTAGCTGTAATTACATTCAATAAAGTGTAAATTTAGATCATATGTAAAGATCATCTAGTCCAATATTGATTTTTTTTATGTCTGCTGGGCTGTACCAGGGTTTTTTAGATGTCCTAATCATTGCTCACATTTCGTCATGCTTATACACTGATCGACCTTAACATTAAAAGGAACAACAGGGAAAAGGAATAACATTGATCGTCACGTTACAATGTAATGTTTTCTGGACAACCTTGGGTCCTGGAATTGACATGTTTACCACTTGACAACACCAAGCCCCTCATGGCAACAGAACTCCCTGATGTTAGTGCCCCCTGCAGAAGGACAATGCACCCTTATACAGCTCAGGAATGCCGAAAACTACTTGACAAAGAGCCCAAGGCATTGGCCTAGCCTCCCAATTCCCCAGATCCCAATCTGATGCCAATCTGAATCTGGTGTATCAAGATAATGTGATCTATATAGGTTTTGGATTTTTTTTCAGACGAGTTGGATTTATTGGTCAATAAAAATAGGCCAGATTATTATTTGGTGCCCCCCAATTACAGCTTCTCTTATCTGTTAAGCACTATTGCATGGTCTCTGTTAGATTTCCTTAAACTAGTGCAGCAGCTAATTCAAAAGTATATTCATGGTTCCGTTAATATATATAACCTCATTGAGTTGTAATCTGTGTGCATTTTTGTAAGCCTCTTATTTTATTCTGTTTGTGCGATGTATCCTGACTGACAAAATCAGGCTCTGACTGACTGGCTCATCAACTTTCAGGGGGCAGCCGTAGATCCGCCAGTGTTTTGTTTTCAGATTTGGGATTTTATTTGTCCCAAATAAACATCCAACACATGTTTATCACTACAGTTTGTCAGAAATCACACATTTTTTTCACTATATTTCCCCAGGACCCTCTCAAATGAAATCATATCGAAAATCTAGTAAAATCACTGTCCATGTTGTAAACAGGAAATAACATTAGAAATTTAGGAGGCAGTAATTCTGATTAGATTGCACTGCCATAAGGGCCAGTGATTAGCTCAAGGTTATCTAGAGTCACCAGAGTAGCCAGGGGCATGTTGAGAAGAAGCCAGAATAAATGCACTTGTTTCAAATATTTCTGGACAACTATGCCAAAGTTAATGTTAGAGAAATATGGTTATGGCCAATAAACTGGCTAGGCTATGGTCGTGTTTTTCAATCCTGTCCCTGGGGGGCCCCGTGTCCTGCATGTATAAGGTTTTTCCCTGTCAAACACACCTGATTCAAAGTGATGCGTTGTTATCAGGCTTCAACAGAGCTTGATGATGAGCTATGATTTGAATCTGGCATGTTGAGACAGGAAAACATCTTAAAACATGAAGGACATGTCCCCCCCAGGGACAGGATTAAAAATCAAGCTGCTATGGTATGAGACAGGTCTTATAATTCTATAAAATCATCTGGCTAGCCTAGCCTCCGGGCTAAAAAACAAACCTAGTTAAGCTAACAGCAGTTGAGTCATATAAACGTCTTGACATCCAATGAGTTAAATCTTTTATCAAGTCAAAAGACGTAGGTAAAATAACTTGTTTTAAAACTGGATATAAGGTTATTTTATAACAGAGCATCTGTCTGCTGTGAAGCACGCACAAACTAATTTCTCAAAATTTTGCTTGTGTATTTGTGCTTTCCTGAGGGTGTTGATTTTAATGTAATTCCCTGACTTTCTCTTCACTGATGACCTCTGCTCTTTCATCTGTTTGTTGTGTGATTCAACTCTCTCTCTGTTCACTCTGTGGGTAAATCATTAGTGTAACCTAGTGTGCTCCCAGGTTGCAGTGAAGTTCTTCGGATATGCTTTGTTTGGCACTGCACAAATGAAGTGTTCTTGAGCCATGTAGTGATATCCTTTATACCTTTATACAATCATATGTTTCACAAAGTGTTGAACCTCATTCTGTCCTTGCTCGTGACTGAGCCTTTCAAGTATGCCAGTTTCATACCCAATCATGATACTATCACCTATTATCAGTGAACCTGTTTACCCGTGCAGTGTTCCAAACGGGTGTTTTTGGAGCGTTCCACAAATTTCCCAGTCTTTTGTTGTCCATCCCAACTTGTTTGAAACATGTAGCTGGCATAAAATTCAAAGTTGATGAGGTAAAACATAATATATATTGTCTTTGTACTTTTTCAATTGACTTTATGCCAAAAAAGTGAGCAAATCATCACATTTTGTTTGTACACGGTGTCCAAGTGTTTTTGAATCAGGGTTGTACATAATTTGGTTCGATTTGATTCCATGAATTATTTTTGGGGTAAAACTTTATAAGCTTGTGTCTCACTTTTGTTGTTGCCGTTTGACCAGCTCATAACAACCATCACCTGGCCTAAATGCCTACTTCTACACATTCATTCAAAATCAAATGTGAAGATTACCATGAAATGTACTCAAAGCAAACCGCATTTTTAGTTCCATGACTGGTAAAACTCTAAGAATAGAAGAATGACCAGGTGTAATGAATACTGCAGCCTATAATGAAATGTATGTTTTACGATGTCATTTGGAGGAGAGTGGTTCATCTGCCCTTTACCTGTGCAGTGCCGTTTTCAGAATTACGTTCTTTAAAAAGAACCATGCTCCACACAGCTGGTCCATGCGCTCAGAAGTGCTTAGTGAACTCTGTTAGATCCGGTGTCACTGCCTTCCCAAATGTTTAATTAGAACAGCAGATGTAATAGTGATCCCCCATGGACTGACAGCTATCACCCTGTGGGAGTATTCTGAATGCCATCTGGTCAGGCCCATCCAGAGGCAATTTGATTTCTCTTGAGCTCATCACATCAGGTGCTGTTTGAGAGAGGAGCTTTTTATGGCAATCACTTTTTAACTCATATTAAAGGCTGACAGGAAGCAGGAAATTGACAGTGCTCCATTCTCCCTAATTTTCACTCATTAGAACTTTTTCAAGGCAGACGTGAGTCACCTTTTTGGAATTCCACTGTTAAATAGAATATTACGTATGCTTTCTTTACACTAAGTGTAAGTGCATATAGGTCGCTGTGATTCACTTCACCCGTACAAAATTAGCTGTCTGTTAAACAATTGGAGCCAGAGAATGGCACTTAAATTTCTGCAAGACAAACATACCTTCAGTGGCAATGTTATTACCTTTTTGTGGTGTAAATCGAATGCAGCTTAGGCTGAGTGATGGACCGCAGCAAGACAAATCTCCGTCCTCTGAAAAGTGCTGACTTTAAGGCAAAAAATGGTAATAGATTCTCAAAGTGAGGGGCCATTACTGGGGCAGCATGCAAATGATGGGTGAAGAAATAATCTACAAGGTGTTATTGAGCCCTTGGTTTAAGAAGGAAGGGAAGGCCTCTCCCCATTCCCTTGTCGAAGCACCGTAATGTGCGGCTTGTAATTAGATATTGATTTGCTTTGTCGACGAGTATTTCAAACTAGTGTCCTCCTTCTACAGAAAAGGAGATGCATAAAAGTCTGAATGCATCTTGTTAGGACTGAAATGTAATATCTTCATACAGGTGTGAGATTGCTACAGGGCCAAGTGAATAATTACTTATCTCTAATGGAAATAAAGAGCAACTGATAATTTGGTGTCAGTGAAGTAATAGTTTCAGTGTCCTTGGGAAATATCTTTAAATTCAAATGCATTAGGCGTTTAGAGCGCTTATATTGGATGAACAATTTTTCCCAACCCTTTAAAACTAAATGTATATTCCCTTCAGGCTCTAGTTCTTTCAAAAATAGCTATATAATTCATAACCAGTCGCTGGTAGTTCAGAAATCAGGGTGAATTGTCTCAACAACTTTTGGATGGACTGCCATAAAATATTTTGCAGCGAGTAAATTACTACATCTTACACTATGTCTTTGTTGTCTTTTTATCCAAAGGCTATCCAAGGAAGAGATCCAAAGCCTTTGAGTACATAATACATAAATTAAGTTCTTGGGGATGCAGGTGACACAGGGTAAAGCCGTTGTCCTCCACTGCAGAGACCTGAAATCCAGTTACTGGTAGCAATACTTGGCCAGTGAAGTTCATAACTGGCAGTCGGAAATATGCATGAGCAACACACAGAATGACATCTTTGAGCATGGCTTCTCAGCCTGCAGGAAAAAAAAAATCTACACATGTTACAGATCCTAAGACTGTTGTTGTCGTCAGGGGCTTTAGGGTGGTCATGGGTAAAGACCCCATCTAGCATTGAAAAGACCAAGGACCTTGCATCACACATAATACAGACATTGATGGAATGCATTTGATTAACAAACGAAAATTAATTGTTAATCGTTGCCCTGTTTACAATATGAGATAACTTTTGGGAAAGCGTATGTTGCTGCAAAATGCTTTACTTTACAACCATATGTATTGCTGGGTCATTTGAAGTTATGCCATCTCACAAGGATGGCATCAAAAGGCTCAAGGAAGGTTGTGAAATCTCCAACCTGTCTGCAAACTCCCTCTGTAGCTTGCCGGTTGCCCAACATATTGTCATACCAAAACGACTGAATAGGTTGATTGCCAGAAACTCCCAAAACAACATGTCTTTTGCAGCATACCAGCCACTGTGTGCGGCTGTGCTGGAGCTTTGCCATATGCTCAAAGTTTGGTTAAGTGTAGGTATTAAAACTACTTGGTTAGGTTAAGGTACTAAAACTATTTGTTCAAGTTCAGGAAAACATCATGGTTTGACTTTAAATAACTCTGTTATCCCCGTAACTTCAGTTACAACATTTATGAAATGTAAGTATGTGAAATAACTTGTTTTGCATGACTTACCTATGTTACCTATGTTCGTAAATGAAAGAACTCTCTTTTGACTTCTGGTTTCACATTAAGCACAAACAGTGGACTCCTGAATGAAAGTGCTATGCTTGTTTAACTCAAGCATAAGTTCCCAACCTCCTCTGTATACAACCTTTTACACTACTACTTATCACTTTGCATCAGTAACAATTACTACAGCCATTATGGTGGCTGCCTAGCAATTAATTAACATAAATATGGGTCCCTTTTTCAAGGATGGGCTAGGTTGCCACACACCCTAATTTCCCACAATTCAGCACACAATTCTAAAAGAATTGCTCTTGGGTATCTAAATCAGCTCGGAAGCTGGTCATCATCATGGCATATAAAATCGTTGTTCCCACCCTGGAACATCCTTTCCACCTGAAGCATGCCATTGACAGTACTAAATCAGCCATTGCATAATATGCATTGCTATGCACAGTCATCACCCAGCCCTGCTAAATCATTTCCACAATTAGTGGAATTGCTAAATACCTTGACACATTGAATCATCAACATCCATTTTAAGATAATTTATGTTTAGAAAGTGGCACATGCACAGTTCAAGTCCTTTTTGTACACACCCATGATCATAAATGAAGCCCCATGTTCAGTGCACATCAAATTCAACTGACAGCATTGGTGAGTGGAAAGACGGTGACGTCCTTGTCAATGCTCAATAATATGTGGACAGAATGTAAATAAAATACAAATATAGCAAATGTAAAACAGTAATTTACAGGACCCCGCTCTCAGTCCAAGAAAATTAAATGCAGTACTACAGTTCAACAGTATGCCATGTGACTAGTGGTGCTCTGTAGGTGGTCCTTTTTAAATAAAAGCTCCTGCATCATAGTAATTTTACACTAAGTGCAGTTTGAACAGGCTTTTGTTGAGGTTGTGTTTGGTTTTGAAATAAGTGCTACTACATGATTTGAAATGATTTGTGTCGCTGCAGGATATGATTTCTTCTTTCTCTCATTGTGCAGTGTAGCTTGATGTTGTGTACACTGACTAAGAGATAATTAACGTGAAAACATAGAGTGCCTGAAAGAGATGAATCATCCTGAACTGCACTGCACTTTTATCTGCTTTGTCTGCTGTACCCACTGATCTGTGTGAACAAGTTTTGCAGATAAAGTTTGATGATAAATAATCTGAGGCCAGTATGAAACAATCTCGGGCTGATGTGCCAGCTCATGATTAGGTATCTCCCCCTGTCAAACTGCAGTCAGCCGTTGGCTGCTTGTGCTTATTTGTCAGTAGTTTGATTGGTCTCTACCTGCTTAAACTGATGTATCTGTCCTACAAAACGAAACAGACGGCCAAGGCTTTACCTGGGTGATTTAGGCGGGCATTGAGTCAGCAACCTGTCTATCCTAATGGCTTTCAGCTATAGTGTATGGCTTAAACGAAGGATTAGAGCCTGACTTTCCCCCGCCTTTCAATAGGCAAATCCAATACACTTACAGGAAGTATCCTCTAAGTATGTCTAAGATCTAATATGACATGATACTATTATAAAGCATTTCAGGGTGAAGGTAAAACTAAAGTATTTTAAAAGCCTAATGCATGCTGGTTCTACATGGCAGATGGCAGAGATACGATTGAACACAGATGCATCATTCAGATATGGGGCAGGTTGCACCAACTGGGTGTAGACCTGACTTTAAGTCTACACTGAACGTAAAATGTGCTTTAAGCCTGACGTAGAACTAATACCTGTTGCAGTATCTTGGTTTAGTCCCATGTCTATCTCTTATGTCTAGTCAAAGGTAGATAAATAAATAAATATAAGTATATAGTTTCTAAGATCAAAATGAGAGTAATGAGACACCACACCAATTCTGGGTAAATGGAGACAGAGAACTTATTGAAAGATTTTTTGTCAGCAGGTATGAATTGTTTTAATTAATTGACACAGAATCACTGTAGTTGCAACACATAACTGATCAAAACCACTTCCCATGGTAGCATGGGCCAGGAGTGAACAGCCCAAGTGCCTTTATTCCACGAGTTGACTGTATCTGGTGTGGGCCGCAACAATTTTGCTATCCGGCAATTATGGCTCTCCACTTCCCACAGTTATTCCAGTTGTGCCACCGTTACCTGGGGATAGCAACCAGTCAAATCAATGCCTCTTGCTGTTTTGGTTGTGCAATGGCAGACACACTTCCTTTGTGCAGTAATTGGACCTAAATTTTTCTGGGGAAAATCCAGCTAGGTGGCAAACTGAATAGCACAGCGGAAACAACGCCTATAGGGAACCAATCTATAATTGGATGGTGTCATTTTACTTTAGCCATTACACTGTGACATTAGTATTCCTTTTAGAATGACAAGTTGAACCAAAAAAAGTCATTGAATGTTTAATGTTAATCTTCTTTTGGTGAGGTTTAGGTTTTCATTGGCCTAATATACAATGGAGTATCATTATTAATGATGATTATGATTAATTTCGGTGCACACTTCAAATCTTAAAAAAAGATAGTTTTGTGATGTAAATATATGCATTAGATCTCTAGCAGATTTGGAGCATCTAGTAATTTGCAAAAGGTAGCATCATCAGAATCAGAATCAGAATACTTTATTAATCGGGGGGAAATTGTTTTTGTTCCAATGCTCGGTGCAAAGTAGAAATAAAACAAAATGAAATATTAAAGTAGACATTAGAATAGAATAAAATAAAATATTATTAAAATATTAAAGTAGACAATAAATTAAAATAGATAATAAAATAGTAAAGTAGACAATCTGGAAATATATACAATATACAATGAAATGAATGTAAGTTATAAATGAAATGAGAATGAGTAGTTATATTTGTTTTGTTTTATAAGTAGCCAAATAAGTCTGACTAACAGAGAGAGGAGTTGCACAGTTTAATGGCCACAGGTAAGAATGACTTCCTGTGGCGCTCAGTGGTGCATTTAGGAGCGATCAGTCTCTGGCTGAAGGTGCTCCTCTGTTTGACCAGAGCGTTGCGGAGAGGTTGTTATTGGCCTAATACATCTCACTCCATCGGGGGCTTCTCTCTGGCTTTTGGCCAAAAATAAATTGAATTAGGCTAACTTTCAAAGGCTCCCGACCCACTCCACCCAAACCCAATTCACTCAGCAGCTTTTAAATGAATTTTATTGGATGATAAACTTCTCTGCATGGCTAACTCAGGGTATTTCATCCGTCCAGCATACTGTCCTTCACCTTACCAGAATGAATACAAAAGATCTGTGATGCATGTTGTTAAGTAAAGAACTTAAACGTTGTTAATCAAATTTGAACCACTTCCTGTGTAACCATCGTCCTGTATTCCTGTGTAAAGTCAAAGGCCAATGCAATTAGAGCCAATTTCACTAATCTTCTTTGATTGCTTGAGGTTCTTTGAAGTACTATTTTTACCAAACCCTCTATTCTTGTTCACCATCTTGTTCTTCTCCTCTCTCCTCCTGTCTAACCTTGCTCCTTTGTAGAGACTATCTCATCCTTCCCCACAGCACATCTCCTATGTTAAAACCCTCATCCCTCTTCACCATCTCCCTTTGTCTCCTCTGTCTCCCCCCAGCCAAGCTTTTACTTCTCTGTCACCCCTCCGCCACGTCTGCATCAATACTAAGCCCTTTATGTGATCCTTGACTGGTTCAATAATGCTGTGTGCTCTTTTGGGCTGAGGCCACTCCAGGGTCCCTTCTCTGCAAATAAGATATCGAGGGGACAAATTAAAATGCCGCTGTGATTGTCTATAGACTCTGTTACAGTGGGTTTGCACTGAGATCTCTACGGGAGTGGAGGCGGGGGCTGCGGTACAGTGGCCTTGAGTAAGATCCATATGGAAAGATTTTGTGTTTAAAAGCCCTCAGCTTCCTGCAGCAAATTCCATTTAAGAACAGTACCCTTATTACCAAATCATAAACAGAAAAGGGCATCATATCCCTGTTACTCTAATGTTATACACTGCATAACAGTCTGGGTTCCGAGTCTTAAGACAGGAAGTGAAATTGTATTATAGTATATAGTATAATAGTATCATTTACCAGAAATTTACCAAAACGAATGTGATGAATCTCCAAATACCTTCTTTAAGGATGCCTGTCCTCATTAGAAAAACAACCAGATGTAACACATCTCAGTTTTGGAATATTGCACTGGTCTTTGTCAGAACATCAATTTGCTTCTTGACAGCTGAGATAGGCCAACATAACAGCTGCATGGCTATAATGTATTTAGATAAGCTGGATACATGCATGTTGTTTGCATATCCATGTGTTTAATTTAAGCTGCTTGCACACATGGATACTCTATGACCCTCAAACACAAGCTTGGAGGATTTCTGGGTAATGAAGTCATCAAAATCTGAACCCTAATTGTGTTTTATTATGAGCTGCCAACATGCAGTTTTCCAGTGCACTTTCAAATGCAAAAGGCTTTGCTTTGGCTCACACCATCTCCATATTTCTCTGTTAATTGCGTTCAAGCTGTGATATCGCTGCGTGGAGAGGGTGCAGATGTTAACCACAAGTTATGGCAAGGTGTGTGCATCCCAGAACACAAAGGTCACCTTAAAAATCTTACAGGATGGACGAATTTGGAACTATTTCAACCTGCATGAGTCCCACAGATCATTTGTGTTTGTTCAGATTCTCATGCAAATTTCATGTCACATCTTTTCTGTGCAACAAATTATGATGCACATTAGTTTGTGGGGAAAGTCACATTGTTTTTTCATGAGGTATATAAACATGAAAGGATTATGGTCATAATTAAAGTATGTCATTTGCATGACAGAGCATGTCATAAAGTTTTTAATTAACCTATTAAACTTTGCTTGACCCATCAGGGGTACCATTTATACAAACTCATGCTGAGCAGCCAAGCATCGCTCAAACCTAAATGAACTTGAATAGGAACATAAATAGAACTGAGTAAATAAGAGCTAACATTTGGAAAGATTTTAAAGATGCATAATTTTTTATTTTTTCATTTATTGATTGATATTTTTAATGATTTTTTTTTGGCCACTGTGGAGGTTTGGAACTACTGTTTACACAAAACAGTAAATGCTTCATTTTCAATGTTTTGATTGGAGACCAGCCTGATTTGGAGGAGTTCATGTAACTTGTTATCTATGTGTGCAGTCTATGTAAAATGATACTCATATGTGGACAATTTGACCAATTATTAAGTTACTGGAAATGATATACAGTAGCGCTGGGAATATCACATCACGAGTGCTTTTAAGGGACAACACTAAATGCAGAAACACTGCAAAAGTATATTCCTAGAATGCTGTTCTTGACTCATAGATTCATGCTTATGAGCTTACACCTAAATCAAGAGAAAACATGCCAAGAATCACTATATAAAGGAATAATAATTCAAATGATTTTAGTTTACATTATTACTGGGCAGTCAATCAATTCAAATATTTAATCGCAGTTAATCGCCTGATTGTCCATAATTAACAGGTGATAAATCACAAATTAATCACACTTATTCTTTATCTGTTCTAAATTTACCTTAAAGGGATATTTTTCCAGTTTTCATTAGTGTCAACACAGGCGTGGACATATATGCTTGCTTGCTTCAAATGCATGTTTATTGTCATTGTAACAATCCAAAACAATGAAAAATACTATCCAGAATATTCTCCAGAATAACCTCAAAGGTACTGCATGCACAACAACTATGCTGAAACAGAACTGTGACTGTCGCTGGTAAACTGCAGTAGTCATGCTGTTCTTTGAAGAGTGATATATATCAATCCAGCAAAAACAGCAGTTACTTGGCCATAAATATTCATTTAGGTGGGCCTGCACAGTGTGCAAAATGTGATATGTAGATCAATCTGAACAGTTTTAAGTCTGTTTGAAGATCTCATTAAAACATTATTTTAGTATTTGCCAGCTGTCAGTTTTACACATTGCTTTGAAAGCAGGATACTGGTACTCATGTTTACTATTTACTGCTTGGCATCATGTGATCATTTCAAGAAACAAGGTGGTGGAGGTAGATAGAACGATAGATTACTTTATTAATACACAAGGGAAATGTTATTGTGGCAGTAGCAATTTGCGTACAATCACACATTTCACAATAACACACAATATAAAAAAACAGACTCAAGAATGGTAAAAATAATACAAGATGTACAAATATATACATACACCTACCATACTGTGAGATTAAAACAGGTCAGATAGAATAAAATAAGATGAGCTGCAACTTTATTTCCTCATTTAATGCAGATATAAATTCCCTTATAACACAATTACAGCCCAAGTGTTATAGCAGTGTCAAACCATTTGCCTAACTACAGGCGTTTACTCATCTACTTGTCGGCCTACTACTGATACACCAGTAATGGTTACAGCCATGGTTCAAATGACTGGGGAACTAAGGGGAGCTTGACTCCCCTGAAAGGAACATCAGCTCCCTAAAAGGCTACTTCAAGACATTCAGGAGGAGCTCTAAAACATTGTCCTTTTAACTTAATAATTCAGAAGTTTATTATAAAGATTAGCTTCACGTGTGAATAGAAAAGTGCAGCTGAACAACTCTGCTTGTTGACCGGCCTGGCGAAATGCTCATCTGCTGGGGACAGCAAAGCTGCCGCTCGCTTCAGAAGTATTGCATTTATGCATCTGATGATTAAATCAAGTCCTTGATTTTGAAATATGTTGTCATTGACAATATTAACTGTTTGTAGTAGCAATAATATTTTTTTTTGCAGTAATCCTGCAATGGACCACGCTGCCGTGCACGTCCATGTATGCGTATGGACATGATGTCACAGGTTAGAGACAACTCAAAGGGTGGACCCAAATGCAGACACACATGAGGCGAAAATAGAGAACAAAAAGTGAGCTTTATTAAGGCTCAAGCTGCATACAAAAAACAAACCAAGGGAGCTAGTACCAAAAAACGAGTCAAAAGGCAAAGTAAGAAAACAAACTTGGGGATAAGAAATCAAAAACCACATACCATAAGGAAACAAGGAACTCGGAGGAGACAAGCTGCATGCATTGAGACATCTGACAGAAACAATGACCGGACAAAGAGGAGAGGGCAGGCAGAAACTAAATACACAGACGCTAATGATGAGACGAGGAACAGGTGAGGTGGGAGAAGGATAGGTGAGCTGATGAGGAGAAGACAGAGGAGAGGGCATGAAGGACACAATACTGACAGACAGGGGGAGACAGACAAGAAAGGAGGAATGGGAAACTACAGAACAGAGAACAGAGAGAACAGAGTAGGAAGGGCACAGAGGGGAAGACTAAGGAGACACAAGGAAGTCAAAACACAAGACGAGACATAAGACACAATGCATAAAGCAAGACGCGTAAAACACCGAAAACATGTATACATGACACATGACATGTTTAGAGAGCATCAGAGTTTTCCCTAGATGGCTTGTTTCTGAAAATCTTATATGATCTGCTCCTCTTTATTGATGCATGACATCTTTATTTTAATCTTGTCCAGAGAGATTTTTACGTTGATATCGTTGCATTTTTAATCAAATCTTGAGGCCTGAGCTTGCTTCCCTAATGATCTGTCACTGAACGCCAGTTGAATAGCATAAAGGCAGTGCATGTGCCAAAGCGATCCTGCTATCATTTAAACGTTGAACTTTGAATTACAATTGACATGGAGTTTCTCTATTAGTATGCTTTAATTTCCATTTAATTTCAAAAGTGTTGGTGTGGTAAAAGTAAGATTTTTTTTTTTAAAGATTTGTTGCTAACTCATATTTCTTATGATTGGTGGGAGCTTTGGATTTAGATGCCACAGGCACGTCTGTGGCTAGGTGGCTGAGAGACAGAGCACCATTATCATTCATTTGAGGTTAATGTTTGTGTCCACCTGATGAATGTAAGCCCAGCATAGAAAGATGGAAGAAACACAATGAAGTGCACCTTAGTGTTGCCCCCTTTCTTTTGGTTCCCATGTTTATTGGGCTCTTAAGACAGATCATAATGCTCCTTAGTGCCCAGCTCCATGGCTGACTTGCAATCTGCTGTGATCCTTTCGGCATCTGTTCTATTTTCTCTATGGGCTGCGAGTTACTCTGGCAAGAAAACACACCGATAATCTATTAGGAATAGTGTCACTGCTGTTTGTGACTGTCTGTTTTTTTACGTATTTATTCCTCAGAGATGAGCAGCAGAGAAGACACACAGAACTGAAGACCTTTTTCGCCAGAAGACACTTTTCTCGTTACTCCTTGTCTTTGGAACCATCGTTAATAACATTTATTAGCGCAGCTGTATTAGTCTTGTTGAGGTGGTCATTCTAAAAGTCAGATGTTTTCTGCAGCCACTGAACTCCCTGTTTTTCTCCCATGTACTGAAACACCAGTAGAGACAGGGACGACGCATTTGGCATTTACCACCACTCTTGAGACATGTTTATCAAGACGCCACTTGTTCCCAAAATCATTGTGCCATCCTCGTAAATTATTGATGTCTAGGCAGGACTGGCCTCATTTGAGAGGCCTCGGCGATACCTCAAACTGATGATGACTCAATTTGGTGGCCTAGCCCAGGTCAAGGCACACAGCTCAATACGTCAATACCACAACCAGTCCTGAACAGACACGCATGGGCACACTGTCACAAGCACACATACACACCGTCACACAAATACACTCATACACAGTGTCTCACACACACACACACACACACACACTGACTCACATTAATTCACATTTTTCCAATGCACACATGCATTTCTCTGCATTTATGAACCAATGTATGCACAGTACGAGGATGCAGTAAGAGAAATTCATTCATATGGATATTTCATTTGCAATAAGTAATCCTTTTAGTAACGCTATTGTTCAGTTTTATTTTTTGACATTTAAATAAATAAACTACTAAGTCACACCCCTCTTTATAAAAAATATAAATATGTATACAAAGCAGTGGTGAGAGAAGTATTGAGAACCTTTACTGAAGTACACAAAAGTAGCGATACCACATGTTAAAAAAGATTTTAACTGTAAAATTAAACTTTGATCTACCCCATGAAGTATTTTATTTATCATATATTGTCATATTTGACCAGTATAACTGAGTCCGATATTGTTGTAAATTTTATTTTTTTAATTTTAATTTTAATTTCATTTTGTTGTTGTAGTTGGCATGTTGTTCCATCAAAATCTACCAAATGTTAAGTTACTACTGTATTTGTATGTAAAATCTATACAGTATAATTTATTTACTAAAGATTTGACATATATGCAGTTGAATAAACAAAAGACTGTTTTTCTTTGACATGTATTGAAACATAAGTATACATATTTCATACATATTTTAAGTATAAAATTGCACTCAAGAAATAACTTTTTGTTGATTGTGGTGGCCCTCCTGCAGGGCCGGAGTGGGACTCATTTTCAGCCCTGGAGTTTCATGCCTCAGACCAGCCCATTTTAGATCGCGACCTATTATTATTAAAGTCGTAATTATAACCTGACTTTTTAAGTCTACAATAGCGCACTGTTCTGTAAAGCCTTGTAATTCAGTGTATTTTTCTTAAATATTTCCAATTCAGTGCAAGTAAGCGTTGCTTCACAGTGTAGATTTATTTCAACATGAGTGCACATCTCCAACATTATTCTTAACACATCCTTTTCAACAATATCAGAATCTATATTCTGTTCAAATAAGTGTTCACAGATATTCAAACCTTAAAAATGAAATAAAAGAATAAATAAAAATATTAAATATCAAATTTAAGAAATAAAAAATAAAAATAAAAAGTGTTGCACTTGCTAATAACACTATCATCTCCTTTTCCTCTGCAAGGAAACAGTTCCATCTCAACTTAGATTTCACAAATAAGAGAACATGAACAAAGGGCAAATCTCCAACACGATCCTTTACAACATCAGAATGTCCTTTTATGCAGCATCAAATATTTCTTCTTTCTTCTGCATCTTTCTAATGACATTATCTTTTTTTCAACTGCATAAGAGTAGTTTCAGTAGTTTTCAGTTTCAGAAACATAGCCAACCCTAATACATTAATACACGCCTGAGCAGTTCACTGGTCTCTGCGACTTTGTTTATTACAGTCTCATTGTCCAAAGACATGAGAATTTCTTTCTCAGTGCACATGAGCATAAATGCCTCAAGTCTCTTCTGGGTCAAAGTGCTCCTGAGTCTGTTTTTTATGAATTTCACTGTCGAGAAACTTCTCTCACAGGCTACTTGTGTGATGGACAGTGTTAAGAGCAACTTGTAGGCCAGTCCAATCACATGGTAGGCATCAGTTAGCAGATTGTACTGAGAGAGGATGAGATGAACACAGATGACACAGTTTTTACAGGAGGAACAAATTTTGCTCTGTAGTTCAACATCCTGCTGTTCCATGGAAGGATCCTCCTCGCTTTCTTGTGGCATTCCACTAGCTGTCCTGACAGTGTAACCCTCCAAATGGGACATCTTTAGTCTGTCCCACTGACATGCAAGGCTATAGAGTTCACTACATAATGTGCCAACTGTAGCTCTATTGTCAAACTTAAGCAGACATTTGCTTATTTCTTCTAGAGCCGAGCTGGGGAGTCTATTTTCCCTCACATGCGCAAAGTTTCGAGGGTCTAGACAGGCAAAATCTGAGCAAAGTTTTGCATTGGCAGAAAACCTTCTATGGATACTGTCTGTCACTGTGTCCACAATGACATTGTGAACTTTGACCTTGAAGTCAGTATCAGCTGATGCTAGCTGCTCATCTTCTGCAAGCTCTCCTGGCATTCTTTTCTTTTTTCTGAACCTTCTCTCAGGAAGGGCAGTCTGCACTACCAGCTCACACTCTTCCTCCTCTTGCAACTTTCCATTAGCCCACTTCACAAACTCATCAGCTGCACACTTAACTCCTTCAAAGTCCCTAGCACACTCCCTGAGACCCTCCTCTGTCCCCTCAACCAGATGTTGAGCTGTGATGATATCCATTCCCCTTGTCTGTAAGTATTTTGAAAGGGGGGATGTCTGCTCAAAAATGCGAAGGAAAATTTGAGCAGTGAGCACTGTCTCATACCTCAAAAGGCCTTCTATGAATCCCTTTGCTTTGGCCCTCACAGTTGGCTGTTGTGTTCTGTCATCTACAATGGTGTGTAAAGTCATAAGCACTTCAAGAAACAAAGCTCCCTGAGGATTCCCAAAGCACCCAAACACTTTACTTAGTGCCTGATCCTTAGCCCACCACCTGGTTGGCCCTATTGGACACAGTCGTCTGTGATGCTTGTCCTGACTCATCTCTTCCCATCTCTGCATGCGCTTGTGTGACTCTCTTAGGAAAACTGCTATATCATTAAGCAGCGAAAAGAGGGATGCACTTTCCACAACACTGCCTGTTGCATCTGCCAGTACAAGATTCAAAAGATGTGCATAACACCATATATGAATCTGACTGGGTGACTGCTCAGAGAGGAATGTAGAAAACCCCCGATACTGTCCCTGCATATTGGCTGCACCATCTGTGGAGTTGCCCACACATGTGCCAATATCAATATTAAGCTCCAGTAGAACCTTTTTGAGGAGCTCTGCAAAATGCTGCCCTGTAGATGACTCACAGTCCACCATGGCAATTAATCTTTCATGAATGACATCAGTTACATATCTTAGGATGATGGAGCACTGGTCTTTGCTGCTGATATCTTGTGTGGTGTCAATTTGGACTGAAAACATGCCAGCTTGTCTTACTTCTTTGGCTATAATCACCTTCATCAGTTGGCTGATGACATCCACAACTTTATTGAATGTGTCTTTTGACAGCAGTGTAACTAGAGACCCTCTGCCTTTTGCACCAGTTTCATGCTGCTTCTTGCTGTTTTCTATGCAAGTGTTTACATGCTGTTGTAGGCAAATGTCATATCTACTCAAAAGTAGAATCAACTCTAAGACGTTGCCATGATTAACAGCAACGTTTTCTAGGCTGTAGCCTGCTTCATCTTTATCTCCCCTGTAGCTCAGACCACATTTTCCGATAACTTTAATAACATCCACTATGCGCTCCATCACCTGACGTTTTTGTTTCACTTGCTCAGCACGCAATGACATTTGGTTGCCAGCCAACAGGCTTTTCACATCTGCCTTTTGTACATTCAGAAAGTAAGCATCTGCACTATCTCTGTGTGTCTTACTTTTTTCGTGTTCCACTATCCTTTGGTGAATGTGTTTCCAGTCTTTCATGCCTCCCTTTATGAAAGGGCCATCACTAACCACAGGTGCAAATGCCAGACAAACAGAACAGTACAGAGACAGATTTTTTTCACAGTAAGTCAGCCACTTGCGGTTGGTTCCATCTTTGCTATTAAAAACTTTTGGGATAGCAATATTAGGGGTTTGATGAGGATGATAAGAAAAAAATCTATGTATATCCTTTGACTGAGGGCGAGCAAAGTAATCAAAAATAACAGACTCATCTTCATCTGTCTCACATCTAATTTGTGGTTCTGGGTTCTGAGCTGCTGCCTCTGTTAAAAGTCCCTGAATAGACTCTGCTCTCCCTTTTGAACTTCCTCCACTTTCCCTAGACTCGCCTGCACCTGTATCACAATAAAAAATAATAATCTGTAAGGCTTTAACACATTTTTACTTAACCAATTAAGATATTTTCAATGACATAATATGCAGGCTTATTTCATATTACTTTCATCCTATTCCCTTTCAGTTGTGGGCTTTGTGTATTTACTATCTTACTTTTAATGATAAAAAAAAGTAAGATAGTAAATACCACAACACTACTATCGTTTGGGTATAGAAAGTGGTGGAACTAATGCTTGCTTGTTCACACACTCTGTTACTACAGCTCACCTGTTCCTTCCATACTGACAGGAGCAATCCCCTCATCACTCCTGGCTCCTGGCTCCGCTTCTGACACTAAATCACATTTTAAAATGGTCATAATTCTCAGCACAAGTTTCCCCTTTTTATAAAGCCTTCTGATCAATTCAGGTCAGTTTCATTATTGTAGTTCTGAATCATTTAGCATCTCAGAGCACTTTTCATATAGAGTAGGTCTACACCATACTTTCATTATATTAATTCTAATGATATTCACTTAATGAGCAATCCTACCTGC
>OMLP01040446.1:0-16204 GCA_900302685.1 Spondyliosoma cantharus | reverse complement strand
GCGATGACGATATAGCTTGCGATAAATAAACAAAGATATGGTTTGGCTAACGTTAGTTTTGAATTGTCAGTGTAGGTCTTTTATGGTTGCTTTTCTCTCCTCCCTCAGCCATCATAACCTGGCAATCACCACCAAACTGATGCCGATTAATTTTGTCAGGGTAGCTAACGGCTAGCTGGGGCTTCATCTGATTGGCCCTTGTATCCAGGGCTCCGTCTGATAGGCTAAATGTTGGCCTGCTCACACGGTGCATGCATGGCGCATATAAACTAAATGATTTTTCTTATTCATCGCGTGTCAGGCTGTCTTTTGCGATGTGTTTATCTCACATGTTCATATCGAGACGACGATGAAAACTCTATTTATCCATCAGCTTTATTGTCCATTATAAGCCAAACACACGTTATCGTCTCACATTGTGTTTCAGCAGTAGTTTCTGCAAATCGTTTGAAAATGTTTGTGCGCTACATATTTAAGATCCAGCTTGGCTGAGTATTCTAGTTGTCTGAGAGCCTAAAGTCTTGAAGAAACCTTTTATTGCCAGATGAATTTGGGGTTTTCCCCAACCACTTCAATGCAATATGAGTTTTCTTGTAGCCATCTAGTGGCTGTTAAAGGGACTGCAGGCGCTGTCTGTGGTGGTTTGCCTCTTATGCATGAGTCAGACATCATGTGACTTGTTGGCATTTCTATTTGTTATTGTTATTACTTCTTAATTTATGAGCAAATGTAGTGAAGCTGTTCCTTATTTTAGACAACCTCGTCATACATTTGGGATTGGATGGAATGAACAAACACAGGTTCTTCAGGAACAGAATTAGAAAGAAATTACAGATTAAATGGGGCTGATATTACCAAATATCCTCTTGTTCCACTGTTTTGTTTTGTCTTTTTGGAAATTAAACTGAACTGACAAGGAATTATGTTTTGGCACATTGGTCGAGGAAAGCTGTGATAAACATTTTACTAGATTCTGATGTTTTATAGATTAAACTATTATTTATTAATCAAGCAATTAACCCACAGGTTAATTGATAATGAAGACAGTTGTCAGTCGCAGCCCTAAAGAAACTGTGAATTAAGTCAAAATTCACCAAAGCTGCTTCGACAGTTATCTCACTCTACCATGTGAATATCAGTTGGGAAGAGAAATCGCTCTGATACTGGGACGTAATGTCAGTCAGTCATTTTCCCCATACAGCTCTGAACAGCAGGCAGCTGATGTAAGGTGACTGTAATGGTAAATAATGGATGTAATATACTGCTGTAAATTTAGTGCACTTAAAGACTTTCAGAGGCTGATTGTTACGCCGGATTGCATTTACAGGATTTTCCCCTCAGTGTTGCCCAGAGGAATATGGGTGAACTGGAAGAACAGGAAGTTACAGCCAATGTGAACACAGAACTGTATCATTTGAGCCTAATATAACAAAATGATAGAGCGGTAATGAACCCGTTGCCCCTTTTTGTCCTCCAGCACTTTATGGGCTAGTTAGAGAACCACTGTTCACCACATTCATGGTTCCCAGAGGATGAATCCCAGATGACTCTGGTGACCATCTGAGTTCTCTTCTGGTGCGATCGTTAGTTTAGCATTTGACTTTTTTTGTGAAATGTCTGCTGGATGGATTTGTCAACGTTTTGGGTTTCGGTTTAGTTTATTTTGCATCACAGATATTGCCCAGACTTACTGCGGCTTCTTGCATCTCACCGTCTCTCTTTATCTCTGTGACATTTCCCTGAAGATCTGAACTCAGTATACTCTTAAAAGTATAAACACCTACTTACAAGTGATCACACTGCTTGTATGCCTCCATGCTGGCGACAGTTGTGGTCGGAGGCATTTTGATTTCAAGTTGTCCGTCTGTATGTCCCGTTCTTGTGAACACAGTATTCTTCAAATTTGGCACAAACATCTATTTGGACCCAAAGATAAACTGATCAGACTTTGATGGTCAAAAGTCCCTGTGACCTCACAAAACAAAACACATTTTTGGCCGTCACTCAGCAATTCATTTGACGTTTATGACATTTTGTCTCCAAAAGGTCAAAGGTCAACTTCACTGTGGCATCGTTATATTCTGCTAAACATCTTCTGTACAATGTTTTACACTGTAGCTCAGGAGCTTGATTGGTGTGCCAATGTTTACAACAGCGAGGCGGTAATTGTAGTTTTTATGCTATCTTATGACAGAAATATACAGCAGGTGATTACAATGATTTGTGTTAGGGTGCTTCTGAAGCTCTGAGGTTTGGTTTCACAAACTTTAGTTTAAAATAAAAAAGTAATAACTTGAAGAGTTGTTTATGCTGTTGGCCAATAAAACAGCAATTTTTTTTATTTTATTTTACAGCCCAGCCAAAAACTCAATTCCAGCACTGCTGTATTAGGCTCCAAATCAAGGACAGGTGACACATAAATCATTTCAACTCAACGTTTGTGTTTAACGCTGTTTGGATTGGAAATGATTGCTTTCACTCTTGGCTGTAGTCATCATAATATTTGGTGCAGTGAGCGACTGAAAAAATACGCCGCCGTGATCGCACACATTTCTGCTTTGCAGCACCGCTTTGATGGAACGCAAATCATGTGGAGGCTGCAAATCTCAATGAAAATCCACTGAGATGATTCTCATTGAGATGCACATTCCTGCTTCTGCTCCCACTCCCCAACCCCACAACACACACACACACACATCCTGAACGAGGAGTGAAATAATTGGACTCTGAACTCGTGTAAATGTGTAAATCATAAGGAACTGAAACGGTTGGCATCAAGGTGAAGATGCTTATAATCGTCTTTATGTTTAGTTGTTATGTAGTTTCTATTGTCCAACTGGGTATTTGTCCTTGTACACATTCCTCCTGAGCATGAAATAAATATTATATAAAAAAAAAACAAAAGGTGTGTTGTCGTAGCCTAGTTACTAAACAAAATCTGAACGATGACTCATTGTCATTGTTTTCAACTGCTGACCTAGATGCATTTGAGATGTCTGTCAAGCGCCTTTACTCCCGTTTTCAAAGTTGTTTGCTTCTCAATGCGGTGAAAGGTTCATCAAGTGATACGCCTATGCATCGCAGTGTCTTTGAAGTGTCTTTGAATTTGTGTTTTCGGAAATTCTTGACACTTTTTCATACATTGTAATGGATGCAGCCATTATTTATCAGAGCCCAAGACTTAATGGTATCCCATCATCCAGAGAACTACTGTAGTGTTTCCCACACATAGACTTTACTTCGGGTGGGCTTGAAAGCCTGTGTGTGCTCCTTCCTCTTCTTTTCTGAAGGTGTCAATGATGGCTCCTTATACTCTCCCTCACAATGTGTGCACTTAGATGACCTTTGTTTCCTTTTTTGGACATTTTGTTTGCTTTATTCATGTTATTTCGAGCTACAGATTGAAGATTAATGAGAAGTAATTTTATTTTCACATCCTTGGATTTATTCTGTTAATCTGTGGTGTAGGGTTGTATGGAGGCGGGGGTGGTGGGGGTAGGTCATTTGCTGAAGCAACAGCAAATCTCTTCTTCCACAGCCTAATGTTGGCAGTTATGTAGATTGATTGTACTGTTGCCTTCCTGTCTTGCTCTCTGTGCCTCTTTACAACTTCTCACAACAAACGTTGGCTTGTTTGCTGTGTGTGACCTTGTATATAAAGCACAAGCACCAATTATGAATGTGAAATAAACGATGCCATTCAGAAAATAGATAAACTTTCGTGTATGAGACGCTATCAAGCAAAAGCCCTTGGGGGCTGAGAAACAAGATAAACACTGATGTATGCGAAAGCAAATCAAAGAGTGTAACACGGGAGGAGAACGGGTCATCAGCTTCATTCGAATAGCATCAAGGCGCTGCTGTAAAGTGATGGAATTAAACCAGGAGATGAATGAAATATGGTGAAATTCCCTATTAGCAGCTAGTTGACAGTAAAGTCATGTGAGTGTTTGGCTGAGGGAGCTAACGGCTAATGGAGCTAATAGAGCTTACAGCTAACAGAGCTAATGGCAAGTGAAGTTTATAGAGCTTACAACTAAAAGAGGTAATAGAAGTTAGGCTACAGCTAATGAAGCTATTAGACCTTACAGCTAACTAAGGCAACAGAGCTAACATAGCTAATAGAGATAACAGCTAATGGGGTTTAATAGAGCTTACAGCTCATTGTGCTAATAGAGCTTACAGCCAATGGGGCAAAATGTGCTAAAAGCTAACAAGCTTAAAAGAGCTTACAGCTTAATACGGCTGATAGAGTTTCAGCTAACAGAGCTAATATAGCTAACAGCTAATGGAGCAAAAAGAGCTTTCATCCAATGGGGCTAAAAGACCTTAACGGGTTTTGGAGCTAAAAATACTTACAACTCACTGAGCTAAATGATCTTACAGCTAACGGAGCTAATAGAGCTTACTGCTAACTGACCTCATAGAGGTAACAGCTACCTGAGCTAACAAAGCTAAGAGGTAACGGAGCTAATAAAGCTGAAAGCTAACAGAGCTTTGAAGCTTCTGTTGAGAGAAACATGAAGTGTTGAACAGTGAACTGCAGTTTGAAGTGACGACTTCATAGAAAATAAACTTCTGGATGGTACCAGGGTGAAAAACGTGAGTCCTGCTGTATACACACAAAGAAAATAAGTGCAAAAAAAGAAAGTGTTACAAATATCATTAATTATACCTTCAACCTTTCCACTACATCTGTATAATGGAGCATATTTTCCTTTTACTTTTGTTTTTACCCACATTTAGCCTCGTCTGCATAGCATGAAGGGCCCCACTTTCCCGGAAAGTGTCTGGGCCAGCCACTTCCTTTACCCCACCGCAGCTGTTCATACAAGATGCAAACATGAAATGATACAGGGCAGCGCAAAGAAAAACCTTAGAAAAATAAAGTGTGAACAGAACAGCCTGGATCCTGAGACCCTCCCTGTTTTAAATGCTCTCTCAGGCAGAAACCAAAGTTCTGCCGGCCAGCAAAAACACACCGCCACCCAAGGGCCTGACTGAGCCGAATCTCGAACCAGATCCCATTAAAAGAACGAGAAATGCCTTCCCATTGATTTGAATGACCTTTGTAAATTGGCTGGTGACTGTTGGTGACCTTTTTACATCTTTTGATTTGTCTCTTTAGAAAATGCTGATTGTTTCCCAAAAGATTCTCCTGAGCTTCTGTTTTTTTTTTTTTTTTTTTCCTTTTCTCCTCCAAGTTGCTACCTGACACCTACACGAAATGTTTCAGCAGCTCTTTGAAGCCCGTGTTCAACACCCTCGACACTCATGCATTCACATCAATGCTAATGCAGACGCAAATTCAGCTGGGTCCAAAGTATGCACATTATATTTGGATGAATGCCTCTATTGTTGCGAAAGCCCAATATTTAAAATTCCACTTTAGCTCCACAGACAGCTGTGGGCCTCCAACAGATTTTATCAAGACATGGTTTATTTGTGTTTAAGTGTTTGATGAACCTTTTCATCCATTCTTAAAGAAACTCCACATTTATCCTGAATTTGTCTTTCTGTATCATCTTTTTGCCTCAGCCTTTTGAATTCTTTATAATTCTTTGGATAGTTCAGAAAGTCAGTTTTTCTTCCTTAAATAGTCATTTAGACACTAAAAATTCAAAATGCCGTGAAGGTTGTAGTTTCTGATTAATGACATTTCAGAGGTGGATATTAGGGCTGCAGCTAACAATTGTTTTCAGTATCAATTAAACAGCTGATTATTTTCCTGATTAACCGTTGAGTCTCTCAAACAATCGTGAAAATTACTTCTTTTGTCAAACCAAATGTCCAAAATCCAAAGACTCTAAGAGTAAGAATTAGAGTTTACAGTGTCATCTAACATGTTACCGCGGGACCTCGTCGTCTGGGGTCCACGATCATATTCCAGATCAAAATACGTCTAGACAACATACTTAATGTCTCCGGGAAGCTGCATGCACGTTTTGTGATCAACTTGTTCTTGTTAGCATGATTGTCAGACGTCCACCGGCAATCCCATGATGCCTTGGGTTGCATCTGTCGACCCATTCAGAGGCTGTGTTCGTGATTTGTTGACCAGTTAGAGGCAGAATAGGGCGGGTCCTTTCAAGAAAGACGGATGTGTGTTGTTCACCGGAAACACGTGCATGTTCAGTAAACTCTCTTGGCTCGTTCGTGCGCTACTGTAGGATTAAGTGGTTTCTCCCGAAGTCGCTGGAAATTACAACCAACTAAATACCCCTCGTCTCACCTTTGCCTGCAGAGGGAAGAGGGAACAATTAATATTTTATTCCATTTCAAATCCTTATTTTTCTTTGAATTCTACACACTGGACCCTTTGTAAGGAGCCGGCAGCAACATAAACATTTTTGCTGGCAAAGTTGCAAACTCATTTTCTTTCTATTGACTGATTAATTTATAGACTAATGATGATGGAGATTAAATAAACGAACGCAGCTCTTTGTCGTGCTCCCAACAAGCAGATAACCAGGCGTCCCTTTCAGGTGTTTGTCTCTTCCAGCTTTGTGCTGTATTGTGTTCCTGCTGCCCTCTGCCCTTCACTGCGAGGGTGTTCCTGACAGTCCATCTCTTTCGTGAGAAAAAGAAGAGACTTTAAACACGATCCCAGCCGCCTGGATTCTCACCTCCTGAGTGTTAAATGTTCCTGAAGTGCCGCCGAAAAGGAAAAGGGTGTTATTAACTTGACATAATCTCACAGGGAGGCTTTCAGGCTCTTTGTGTTGGAGAGCCGTTGCGACTTTTTACTTCATAATGTTTTGGCCATACCGCTGTTCTGATTGATGCCAAGATGCTGACCCGAGGCTGTTGCCAGTGCGCATAGTGCGATGATGAATCACACTCTGCAGCAGGAGGGTCAGGCTGCAACCTCTCGCACGTTGGCTTTTTATAGGTCACCTCTATCATGCCCCGGTGCACCTCACTGAAGCTGCCCCTGTCGAAAGGGGTCTCTCTGTATTTTTTTGGGGGGGTTTTTTTTGCCACATGCAAAAATCCTAAAAGAATTCTTTTGGACGAAGTGTGGGCGGAGGAAGTTTGGTTTGAATGTCAAGTATCGTGTGTCTAGGCAAACGCTTCTTGTTGAGTTTGCAAACCCCATCATCTCCCCTCGCTGCAGTCCTCAGTGTAGCACCATCTGGCCCACAGCTGAAAACTATTAAGATCCGCTGGAACTTCCTCCTCACTATTCCTCCCCGGTTTGAAGGCGAGTAAGTAGCTTTTATCTCGGCTCTGTTGTTGTTGTTGTTTGCATGTTTTTTTTTCCTCTCCATAGATCTTGATCTCGTCCGTTCTCCCTTGCGATGCTTTTTTTTTTTTTCCCCTTGATAAACTTGGTCAGGGTGCTGGAGTTTTGAGCGTCCCGGCTGTGAGAGAGCGAGCCTGGATTTTAGATTAGACGCGAAGACACCACGGCCGGTTCGACTGAGGAATTCTGGGACTTAAATTCATAAACAAGATTGTAGTCGCGATGCCTTTATGTGCCGCGCTTAGGCTGCGAGATTCCAGAGCCGGGGTGAGAAGTGAAGAAAACAAAGGATCTTTGTTGATTTTCCTTTCTGGGGCATTATGTTGGGACCACAGTGCGTGCTCTGCTTCTTTTCAGAGTTAAAAGCCTGCTGCCTTTTTAGCGCATATGGGTCAGATTAGTGAGTGGCTGTGAGGCATTTACAAATGGGGACGTCAACTTTGCTTTCTTTTCTTTCTCTTTTGTCTTTTAGGCGAGCCTTTTAAACCATTTAGCTTTTCTGAAACCTCTCTGTTTAGATTGGTTTTCATCTTTATATTGTGGTTTGGGCTCCAGAGAGAAATAGAGAGAGACAGAGAGAGAGGGAGAGGACTCCACTGGGTCAAAGTAGGTTGCGCTCGTTTCCAGAAAGAGTCTTTCTGGAGCTGAATTCCAAGTGTTTGAGTCACTGGAGGTGAATTGTTCGGCTCTGGACATGGTTGTTGCTGTGTTATTCGGAGGATGATACTCTGAGTAAGTGAAGCGTTGACTCATCTTTTCCGTTATTTTTTTTATTTTTTTTTACATAAAGTCCAAACATGTTGTGCGAGTCAGAGATGTTAGACCCGAATTTCGCGTGTCAGTGTTGTTTTGCGGCCTCGTGCTGAGACAGTCTCAGGGTCTCGTTAGGTCTCTGTCGACTGTAATTTAATTCTGCGGTTTTTTAACACCACTTAATTGATGTTTATGTGCTCATTTGCTTTTGTTATTAGGCCTCATAATGTCAGAACATTCATATTAAAGAAGTGCGATGGGTAGTCAATTAAGGACGGCAGATTCGGACTCTGTGTGAGCTCAGCACAGACACGCACACGCACACACACACACACACACACACACACATACATCCTCCCGGCGAGGCATCGAGCAGATCCAACCTGCAGCTTCCACTGCAGCTGGTAAACATCGAAGGGAGACTGAGGAAGTTTGCAGCTCGGTGTTAAGTCCTTGTGTGTGTGTGTGCGTGTGTGTGTGTGGTCGGGGTCGACGCTCCTCCCGAGGGTTCGCCGCTGAATCACCAGACAGGAAGCTATTAAACCCGGCCGAACAGTGCAGCTGTCAATCAAAATGAGTGACATCACAGCCAGGTGTCAGGCGAGGCATCGCATTACACCTCAGTATGTCACAAACAAACAAAAAGGTAGACCTTTTTCCACGAACCGCTCCTCGCTTTCAGAGTAAACCTGTCACCGGTGACTTAAAGAGACGTTCGATGCCGATCCACCGGCTCATGATTGGAGCAATTAAGGCGGTTTTTTTTTTAACGACTCGGTATCGAATATAAGCAGCCCGATTTATTTTTTCTTTGTCACCTTATTTCGCTCTGAGTGATGCCAGCTGTCAGACGCATGTCACTGTCCTTTCTTTGAAACACTGGAACACAGCTCCGGTGGGAGTTTATTATATATTTCATTTTAAAATGGGCCGATTAAAGCTACATTTCTCAAGTGTGCTACACCTCTAGAGTGCTGATTTGGGTTGGAAATGTTTTTTTTTTTCCTTTTTTTTTTTATGTTCTTAATGGAAAAAGAGCGGCTGTCCAAATCCCCCTTCATACTTCCTGCCACAAAAGCTCCCCGCTGACGCTTCTCCTCTCAACAGATTTATAAAACACTACACCAGAAAGCAGAAACCATTAGAAGGAAGCCTGGTTTTCTTAAAGGGGCAGCTCACCCCAAAAATCAACAAGATGTGTTTTTCCTCTTACCTGCTGTGCTACTCATTAGAGATGTCTGCTTTCTCTTGAATATAACAGAAATGGATGGCGCTCGGCTCGTGGTGCTCATATAGAAGGCCATTTGTGCCACTGGTCATTCAGCGTCGGTGTTTTTAAGAACTTCAGTATAGACTTTCTCATCTCAAGGCTTTCTAACCTGTTTTTAGCCAGAAGTGTGCCTTGGACTCGCCTTGAACTCCAGTATTTCCTATCAAAGAGCGCCTTCATCACTTCTTGGTTGAACTTCCGGAGCACTCCAGTCTTCGTCTCGCCGTAAAAATACATTAAAAGAAACTCGGCAGCGACGTCTCTTCCCTGATAGTCATGACCCAGTTACTTAAAAAAGATAATGCACACACCTTGTTGTGCGCAGTTTCATCTAAGAGCTACTTTTCCTTTCAACTGAACTACGCCCACCATCATCTGTGGATGAGAGGCCAGCTAAATAAGCTCACTGAGCGAGGACTCCCTGAATGTTAACATCATGCGTCTCTTGTTTCTTTGTTGGTGTTGTTTTGCTTTGAGCACCGCAGGCCCGAATGCCATCAAGATCCATTCTGTGGCGAAAAACATCTTCGAAATTCGGCAAACTCACTCCAAAACAAATCTAGATGGATGAAAAAAAACTCTACAGGCAAGATGGAAAATATGGACTTGGATTTAATGAACTGTCTCTTTTTAATGTAGTGCTATTTCACAGCAAAAAAAAAAACAAAAACCCACATTTCTGACTCGAGGATGAAAGGAAACAGGGCAGCTAAATCCAAAAAGCTGGTCCGCTGAAGTTCTAAGGTTAAGTACCAAGGCCAGCACTGCCAAGCTCCTGATTTTGGCAGTCCAGACACTGCAGAGGAGTCTGCTGCTGAGATCTGCAGAGTCCGCCCGGCCTGTCTTCGGTGAAAATGTAAACAGTAGTCCCGTCCTTGGTCATCTGCCCGTGCAATGTTTTTAACATCAGCTCGTTAGACCTGTAAATAAGGAACGCAAGTCTTCTTTTTTTTTTTTTTTTTTCGGCTGCCGGGAGATATTCTGTTTTTGCAGACGGAGGAATGTCCCAGTCCCCACCCTGAAGCTTGTTCCATTTAACATTTCTCCAGCCCTTTCCCGGGCCTCTGTTGCAGTAAAATATCCCCTTACTGTGAGAACCCGCATACGTTGTGTTTGAGCTACATTTCCCTCAGTTACGTGCCGTATATCATTATGTGCTTTCATTATGTACGGTCTGCAGCTGAGGGCTTTTCATTTGTCTGCGTAAGGAGGCCGCTGATTATCACCGTAGAGCGCGTTTTAAAGAAACACTGAGAAAAACGTGAGCCCCGTCTTTTTTTTTTTTATTTGACACCAGCTCCTCTCAGCAGCAATGCAGAACATTTAGACTCAATTGCATAAACTCCATCATGCCGCTGTGGCGTCTTACTGCTCCTCAGACGAAGCTTCAGCAGTCACACGTCTGTGTTTCAGTGATCGATTTGTTTTCGCATACATCTTGTTTCTCATCTCGGTTGATGGCGTCTTGTACTTTTTGGGTTTATTTTCTGAATGGCATCATTTATGCCACGCCCATAATGGGTGTTTGTGCATCATACAAGTTCATACACAAGTCTAAATGTATGGTAAGAAGCTGTAAAGTACCTACAGTACCAGTAATGTAAAAATATGGTCTCATGTATCTAAATGAATTTAGCCACAATGGCCCAAAACATTCTAGGATCATGTGTTGTTATGAGGTTATGATTCAGTGTACCGTCAGGGCAGTTGGTGAAATGGACACAAGTTATAATCTATATGAAAATCATTGACATGTATCTTTCACGTTTTCTTTGACTGAGAGAAACACTCACAGCGTACAGCCACAGCGAGGTGGTCGTGCTGGGAGGTAGGCGTACAAAGAGAATCCAGTCTGCGTTTGTTTTTTAGGCAACAAAAGCACTTCGCCTGAGGTCAGGGAAAAGAGACTCGAAGTCAAGCGAAGCAGTCGTGACATTTACTCATCAGGATTCACTTTAGTAAAGGTCAGGGTGTTCTCAGCTCTGTGGTAAAATAAATAACTTCATGAAATACTGACTGAGTGTAAAGTCAAGGATTTGGGTTCACAGACATGAATTTAACATGTTGAACTGGCAACAAATGGACAATTCATGACACAAATTCTATAGATTTCATTTACTCACTATTTCAGCAACGCCTGGGACACTTTGTTGAACATATGCTGGAGTACGAATGGTGCATAATGGTGGTGCATAATGGTGCAATGGTGCTTCTTGTATCTTAAATACTTTTAACACAAGTCATTTTGTAGCCCGATATCTTCACTCTTACTCAAGTGTGACTTCTGGGTAATTCGTACAACGGCTGTGGCTGCTTCTGAACTTGTGCCACATCGAGATGCCGCGAGTGTTGTTGTTCTCTCTTTATTTAACTTTATTTGGGTCCGTTCTGCTCCGCTGCATGTTTCGATCAGGTCTCATTGTCTCAAGGTGTGTTTGAATCAGATCTGACATGGCCTCTGGTTCCCTTCAGGATCAGGACTCTTTCTTCAAAATTGATTTATGCACAATAAAGAAAAGTTTGGTAGGTTTGCTGCAGTGGTGTTTCGGATCAGGACCAAAGTTTTGGACTAATGAAGAAACATTTACTCACTCACTTGTAGTTGTTTGTCATGATTCCCCGGTTTCAGACATTCACGTAGGCAGCCATCATTGTTTTCATAAATCAAACCTTCCAGTATCGTAGCAGTTTGTCATGGTCGACGTTGGGAGTTTGCTTCCGAGGCATGAGCAGGATTTATTTTCCCGTCCGCTGAAAAACCTAGGACGGCTCCAGCTTTCCTTGATGAATGGAAAACGCCAAAGATGGAAAAATTCAATTCATTTTCTAGATTGCCCGAGCGCAAGTTAATTTGTTTGCAAAGGCATGGGTTTGAAATGTAATGTAATGCGCCAGGCCTTGCATGTTTTCCCACAGTAAGAAACGAGTAGAGAACATTGATTGTGGAGGGGCGCTGACAGCTACCTAGTCCTGGACAGTTTGTCCTTGCAGTCCTCTAGATTGCTGCGCTCTCGTGGGGAATTGATGCAAAGGGTCTGAAAGCAGTCGAGGCAAAGTGTCAGACTTTTAGAGACGCTGGAAATGCCTCCATTTTCCGTAAGGTAGCACTGTGTCGACGTTTCAGCGGACAAACCAGCTGCACTGCTACGCCTACAGTTGGTTTAAAGAAGAAGAAGAATGGCTAATTTCGACCACAGACCACATTTGTCTTTTTGTTTTATCCAAAATAAGTCAGCACCAGATGAATAATGACATAAAACTGGCGAACAAAGCGCTGACGATCATTGTTGGCATCTCTCGCGATGACTAAACGTCACAGATTTGGTTTCAGGTTCCGTAAAATGTGTACGAGTGCTACAGTAGAAAGGGAAAAACCTGCCCTAGTTCTGTGGAAAGATTAGGAAATAATGCCTGTGACTGCAGCAGGGGATCATGGTAAACAATGCTGCATTTTATCCCGTGAAACAAGATTACTCGCCTTTTGATAGAACTCGCCATTCTTGGACACGTTGAGTGCTGTAGAACAGTAAGGACAGTAAGTGTGTCATTGTCAAACCCCTCAAGATTAGAATTAAAGCCTCCACACATGATGAGTGTGTTGCGGCCCGGCGGTAAACAAATGTGATGCAGATGGACTGGGACTTTAATTTGAACACATTCTGACAGCTAAACATTACCTCAGTCTCAGTGGGTGGGGAGTCTTCTTTTTTTTTTTTTTTTTTTGCAGAAGAAGAACTCATGTTTGTTTTTAGACTTTCTGCCTTTTTCGTGAACGCTTGAGGTCAAAGACATTTTTAACTCTCTTCTCCCTGCTGCTTTTCCAGGTGGAATATTGTCAGATACTCAGGAGGGACCTCGGAGAACGCACATTTTTCCACTATGAACCGCGCCTTCAACAGGAAAAAAGGTGAGCAGAAATAACTAACACTCATTTAGCTAATGGAGCCTGTTTTAGCTTTAGCCACAGGCTGCACAGAGTCTTTAAGAGCACTGAGAGAAGAAAAACTTTCTGTGTCTGTTGCAATACGACCATTTTATGAGGGTATTTTGTCCCTGAAGCCACTCTTTGTTGGACCTGGACAAGAGTGTTCTGCCCCCTAAGTGTTAGTGGACACACTTTGAAGGCTCCACCAATTTAACACATGGAGTTTGGTTGTCTTGGTACTATAAGTTTTGTGTTACAAACTGGGAGCGTTGGGTTTTAAGGAGGCAGAGGTGTGCCAGTGGAAGTTGCAGTCCAGTTAAGTTATGGTAAATGTAGGATCCAGTGTTTTTTGGAGCCTGACACACACTAGAGACTGATGGTGTCTGTCCAAAGAGGCGTTTTTTTGACTCTAGGGAGCGGTGCCGCCTCCCAGCATCGGATGATTTATGGGCGCGCGATGGGTGATTGACAGGTTCTCTCAGGCAAAACAGGATGTAAACCTGAGAGGACAGGCGCTTTCACTCGTGGGCTGTCTGCTCCCAGATGTTCCCAGATGTTCCAATAGGGTGGCTCGTTTGGAAACTTTCCTCTATGCGATGTGATGAATGTCTTTCCGAAGGTGGAAGTAAAACATGCTGATCTGTCTTAAGTTTCGATCAACAACGGTTAATTTAAAGGAGACCTACAAGGTTTTTTTCTTCGGTTCCTGTGCATGTAAAATGTCTTGAAAGGTCCGACCTCACACCAACAGAAGCTCCTCCCTCCCACAGAAAGCTCTGCAGTAGCCCCGCCTTTAATTCTGTGACTTTGTGACATCACAGTACGTCACTATGTCACACAGTTGCATAATTTATGCCCACTGGCTAGTTGGGCACGAAAGAATTGATTTAGCACAGCTGCTCTGTTGTTGTTGTTGGTGCTGGGTCAGTCATGTGTGAGCTGACCAATCAGAGGAGACTGGGTGTGCTGGAGGGGGGAGGGGCTTAAAGAGACGAGAGCTAAAATGAAGCAATGATTTCAGAAAGTGCTGCAGTACTGGACAGTATGAGGAAACTGATTTGCACCATCTGATTAGAGCATGAAGATCTTTCTAGTAGAAACACAAAACAAATGTGAACCTGAAAATCTGCATAATGTTTCCTTGAGAAGTTTTCCTTCTGCTGAGTTCTGCTGGTACCCCCTCATTTACATAACTTAACCTAAACCTCAACGTTATGCAAGTGAGGAGCTGAAAACGTGACGACTCGTCTCTTGAACAGCAACGTGACACCACCAGAATGTATTTTACAGCCGCTTATGTAGACGATGAATAGGAGGGCTTGGAAATGAAGGATCCTGTGGACACGTACCATGAATGTCAAGATATATCGACCCCTGCCGCCTCATTTCTCCCAGGGCTTCTAACTCTATTGGAAGTGCAAACTTCTGAAGAAATAATATGTCGAGGCAGATAAACAAGTTTAAAGAACTTTATATGGAAAATATTTGCATATCTTCATCTAGATTGGTTTTGTTTTCTCGGAAAGTCGTTTGAATCAGACAGTAGAAGTTGTCGAAGTGAGTCTTGTGCAAAAAACGTTTTATAAATCCCCCATGTCTGAACTCCATTTTACACAATTCCAGCCCTGCACACTCCCATTCATTCAATTGGCAGGACTATAAAGTCTTCACACTTGAAAGCTCCAAATGAAAAACAAATAAACAAAAACAGAGTGATGTGTATGTTTATTATTTTGGCTGATGAAATGATTTTATTTGCTTAACTGGTGCAGCTTCAAAGGGCTGTTTGACTGACACCGGTTGCAATAAAACAGCCCAGACATAAAATGATTAATTTCCATAAATCTATGGAGGACAACAAACCTGCCAATACCAGCAGAATGCAAAAACAGTCCACAGATGACAGTCACAATAATATATACATCCTGCCATGCATTCATAAATGTAAGAAAGGTGGTTGTGCAGTCTTGAGGTGACCCTGCCCATACGCACAGGAAGAGGTATTTGGGAGTGCAGTTTGCCAAACAGCTTGATGTGTTTACCACCATCTGTCCCGCTCCCTCTGGTGGAATCAGCAGACCTAGAGAAACCTTGGACAGTGCTGGGCAAAGTGTCCGGGGCCCAGGTGTTCCGCCTGGCTGTAATGATATTTTGCTGTTATAATTCACTTTTTTCCCATTAGGTCGTCTATTTTTGGAGCTAAAGATGGTGATCAGGGAGAGCAGCACCTCACGTTGAATTTCCCTTTGGTTCAGTGTAATTTCCTTTCATTTTAACTGGGATTTCATTCCCGTGAATATGAGCTGCACAATTGCGACACATTCTGCCCCTTCACTTCTAACTTTGACTCTGTCGGGACCCTAGTGTCACTTTTTGATTGCCCATCTGGAGAAGTAATATGAAGAGCTAGAAAAGTCATAGTCAGAAGATGGTTGGGTTGGTTGGGTATTACAATGAGTTTGTGTCCCGTTTGTGACGAAGAGTCAGGAGTGATTTGTTTTTGAGTTGTGCTGCATTTGTAAGTGAACATACATAAATGATTTAACTTGCATAAAAAAGTGACGTTGATATGTTATGTGAAGTGCTTGTGTCACTTACATTACACAATACTATATCAACGTAGTTATTTGTACCCAAAGTCTGATCTTTTCCTAAACCCAACCAAGTAGTTTTGTGGCCTAAACCCAACCAAGTAGTTTTGTGGCCTAAACCCAACCAAGTAGTTTTGTGGCCTAAACCCAACCAAGTAGTTTTGGAGCCTTAACCCAACCAAGTAGTTTTGTGGCCTAAACCCAACCAAGTAGTTTTGGAGCTTTAACCCAACCAAGTAGTTTTGTGGCCTAAACCCAACCAAGTAGTTTTGGAGCCTAAACCCAACCAAGTAGTTTTGTGGCCTTTAACCCAACCAAGTAGTTTTGTGGCCTAAACCCAACCAAGTGTTTTTTGTACCTAGCAAACCTACCTAACCAACCAAAGCAGCCATTTGACAATGTTAATAACAGTCTAAAAG
>OMLP01040445.1:76336-89895 GCA_900302685.1 Spondyliosoma cantharus | reverse complement strand
ACACACACACACACACACCTATTTGAATCTGCGGTCAGAGTACTAGAGTTCCTGGATGCCATTCCTTCACATCTCCTCAGAACAAAGTGGTCCGCTAAGTTATTTACAGACTAATATGAATGTGTGTGTGTGTGTGTGTGTGTGTGTGTGTGTATTTCAGATTGATTTATTTGCACACACTCTCTCGTGTTTTTTGTGGGATCATAATTCATTTCAAGTGACAAATACACACATGCAGGAATGAATATCTGCATGCTCTCTCTCTCTCTCTCTCTCTCTCTCTCTCTCACACACACACAAACACACACACAAACATAGACGGACACACACGTGCAAAAACATGCGTGGCAGCCTCCTGAATTAAACTGCTGCACAAATATTCATTTAATAACTGATTTTTAATGTTTGTTGTGTTTCTGTGTGTGTATCCGGTGTGTGTGTGTTGTGTGTGTGCGTGTGCGTGGAGAAGGCCACACGTCCTCCAGCGCTAGGTTTTCCGTGGGTTCAGTTGCCTCCAGAGTACAGAGGCTCTGGACTGCGCAATAAAGTAGGTACCATGCAGCAGCAGCAGCAGCAGAAGCAGCAGCGGCTGCAGCGAGGCATGATGGGAGATTTTTCCCTCACAGACTAATAATACCAATAACAAACATGGAGGAGGGGGCTGAACAACACCTGACCTCCACATGGGATGTTGTGTGATAACAAATTAAAAAGCCCTAACAGCCTGTGACTCACAAAGTCAGAGAAGTGTGGAGTGAGCTTCTGACACTCTGCAGCTTGTGTTTCAAACATGATGGTATCTTGACTTTAACCGCAGTGCGTCTCACGTCGGCCGTCTCCTTCTAAGACGATATCATAAAAGGTTACACGATCAGATATCCTGCATTTAGAACAAGCTGCTCATCCTCTACTTCTTGTCGAGTCGCGTGTGTGTGTGTGGTCGGTCTAAAAATGTCAGAAGCATGAACGCGGCAGCCATCTTTGCAGATAACCGTGCTAACCGTCTGACTGCGTGAGGAGCTTCACTTTTAATGAACACTCGGCCGTTGGCGTGACTCTGTCAGCTCATCCCTCCAGAGAGCTGGAGTAGTTTAATGTCCCGTGTTTGAATAACCTCACCTGTCTTTGTAATCCTGTTCATTAGTGTTAAATCCTCTTCTTCCGTGCTTATTAGAAGTCCTTCTGCAGCAGCGCAGGATTTATTGTAATTGCCCTGAACTCGCTTGCAGGTGCAACAGCGAAATCTGATATCTAGCTGATATCTCTCATGGCAGGATGTGTCTCTCTGGAAATGACTCATGAAAAACATTTATATGTAAAGACCAAGAGACTGAGAACGAGGAGGTAGGGGAAGAAAGATTTAAATCGCAAGGTGCCACAGTGTTGCGGTGTGTATTTGCAGCCGTGTGAGCTTTTATCACTCGTTCTAACCTTTGCTGATGTGGTCATGATGCTGTGAAACGATCTTGCCGGTCAACTGATCCTCCTCATTAATCACCTTATAATCCCCGTCCTCACTTCCTCTTTCACTTGTCGTCATCATCATCATCATTCGGCATGTGTGTTTATCCGATATCAGTATCACATCTTCAACCTGGCATTTAGAAGCACCTCCGGTACTCAAACATCAGATCTTTTTCTTCCTTCCAGGCCTCCAGTGGTAACTACTACTTCATCCCCTACATCGTGACTCCTAACCATGAGTACATGTGCTGCGAGAGTGACGCCCAGCGCAGGGCCAGCGAGTACATGCAGCCCAGCTGGGACAACCTGCTGGGGCCGCTGTGCGTCCCCCTGACGGACCGCTTCACCAGCCTGCTGAAGGACATCCACGTCACGTCCTGGTGAGACGCGTCTGGCCGCGAACGCGATCAAACACAAGCGTTTCGTTTTTTGTTTTTTTTTGACATTGTCTGTGTCTCCTGCAGCGCTTCCTTTAAGGACACCCTGCTGAATGACATCCGGAAGGCCCGAGAGAAGTACCAGGGGGAGGAGTTGGCCAAGGAGCTTTCCCGGATCAAACTCCGGATCGACAACACGGAGGTCCTCACCCAGGACATCGTCATGAACCTGCTGTTTTCGTACAGAGACATACAGGTCGCCTACAAACACACGGTCGTAACACACATACATGCATGCATCGTATTTTTAAGTGAGGGGCAAGAAATCATTTCCCTGTGTGCGACCACCAGGACTACGACGCCATGGTGAAGCTGGTGCAGACTCTGGAGATGCTGCCCACGTGCGATCTGGCCACTCAGCCCATGATCCAGTTCCACTACGCCTTCGCCCTCAACAGGTACACAGGAGGCGGATTCAAACTCGGGAATCCATTCATTTTTCACATGCAATAAAATTTGCCTCGAGTCCACATTCAGCTTGATTCGTTGCTTGTATTCGGGCTTTTCACTGTGTTTTTGCTGACATGATTGATATCTTACATTGAAACATTTGGATGGGTGTAAAAGAAAGAAAAATCATAAAAGGTAACATCAGATTAATTATATTGATTCCTGATTCCCAACATTTTCCTCCTAAAAGGCTAAAACTAGCGACATATTCACCCGAGACAAGATCATAATCTGAATTCATGGCATCTGTTTGACTATAGATTGAATTAATATGTCATAGAAATCTATAATTTCTGTTAAAAATGGTCTTTAAAAGACAGAGCTGGACAACTAGCAGGTGAGATAAAGCACACGTAAGCTAGCTGGGGAGCTAGCAAGCTAAAGCTCAACTAAATGTCTTCACTAATTCACTAAAACACTGAAAAATACCATCTTTGCTCAACTAAGATCTTTGTTAGTCGGTTTATTAAATACTTCCCTTTTTTCTAGATTTGGCTTTACGAGCCTGAACAAAAAAAAGGAATTACAAAACTTATATTTGTTACACAGTTCGCTGCTTCGTAACGACCTCTTCCCTTGCATAGCATTAGCTTCCTCACTATGTCCAGTTAAAAACAAAACAACCATGTGAAATGACTCAACCCCAGAAATAACGGTTCACCGGGTAGTTCAACACGCGACTACCTGCCTCACCTTCACATATAAATCTGTGTTTGTGCAGGAGGAACAGTCCTGGCGACAGAGAGCAGGCTCTCAGAGTGATGCTGCAGGTGTTGCAGTCGTGTGAACATCCGGCTCCGGACATGTTCTGCCTCTGCGGACGGATATACAAGGACATCTTCCTGGACTCGGACTGCAAAGACACCAAGAACAGGGACAACGCTCTACAGTGGTGAGGACACGCACGGCACTCGCCTGGCTTAAAATGAACGCAGAGAATCCTTCCTACATGCTGTCGTCTGTGTTCGCTGCCCACCTGCAGGTACAGAAAGGGATTCGAGCTGCAGCCGACTCTCTACTCCGGCATCAACCTGGCCGTCCTCCTGATGGTCGCCGGCCAACAGTTTGAGAGCTCCATGGAACTGAGGAAAATAGGTAAAAATGATCCTGAGCCTGACGAGCCGGCACACACACCAGGACACCTCGAATGCGTCAGTTGCTTTCAGTGTCTCCTTGTTGCAAACTCCGTGTGTTTTAATACGTTATTAAAGCGCCCATGTGTGAGAAAAGTTTTTTTTTTTCGATTATAAATATTCTACAGTGTCTTCACACTTGTAATCGAATGTTGTAGGTGTGAGGTTGAACAGTCTGCTGGGACGCAAAGGTTCCCTGGAGAAAATGAATAACTACTGGGACGTGGGCCAGTTCTTCACCGTTAGCATGCTCGCTAACGACATCCCCAAAGCTACTCAGGCTGCCGAGAAGCTCTTCAAACTCAAGCCACCTATCTGGTACGGACATACACATCATGAAACAGTTTATATTTAAGTATTAGTCCATATGTGTTTTAATGAAGTTAATTTTAAAGTATTTGCGGAGCTGTTTGAACTGTTTATGGTCTGAAAGAAGCTTTCTGTTTTAAGCTAGTTGTTCAGAATGACTGTTTAGGAAAAAGACTTGACACAAATTATAACAAACGAACTAACAAAATTCAGTGTATTTGTGAGACCTTGTCGATTCTTTTTATATTCGTACAACAGATGACTTTGCTTCTGTCTCTTTCCTTGCAGGTATTTGCGGTCGGTGGTGCAGAACCTGCAGCTGATCCAGAGGTTTAAGAAGCAGGCGGTGGAACATTCTCCCCAACGAGAGAGGCTCAACTTCTGGATGGACATCATCGTGGAGGCCACGCAGGGCACGACCAACCGGCTGAGATTCCCGGTACAAACACACACACAGACACAAACACTCAAACGCGCCTGACCGGATATTCAGCTTTTGGCTATAGTGACATTTCTTTTTTCGGTTACAGGTGTTGATTCTGGAGCCGACTAAGATTTACCAGCCCTCCTATGTGTCCATTAACAACGAGGCCGAAGAGAAGAACGTCTCCATCTGGCACGTTTCTCCTGCAGAAACGGTGAGAATGAAATACAACATTTTTTACGCCCGGCGCCGGTGGAAAAGTTGGCGTGCGAAAAACATATTATAGCACATAAAGCATGCGACTTAAATATCCGTCAAGCTTTACTGAAAGAGATGGAAAATAATGGTAGAAGAAGATAATAGATCTGTGTGGAGCGATGCTGTTCCTTGAATTTATACATGAAACAAACCTAAATTACATATTTTAATCACATTTCTACAAAGTATATTTGTCTAATTACTAGTCATAATACATAATTACACTTTGTGTGAGACAAAATCACCTACAAAGTAACATTTAAATGAGATATAGGCTCAGTTTTCAGGCAGTCGTTCCACTAGCAGGTCTTTTTACTTGTTACAAGCAGGAAACATCATCTGGTTGTGTACTTTTCATATCAAGAAGGAACATCGCACACCTGATATCTCCTTTTAACTCACTTTGAGCGAGTGATAGTGCATTCAATATATCTGTGAATGTAAAAATGATTTCCACTTTGATTACAGAAAGGGATCCACGAGTGGAACTTCACTGCGATGTCCATCAAAGGCATCAGGTAAGAACGAAAAGTCGGTGGTGAATTCAATCTGAACGCAAAAGTTGCCAAACTCTGTGCGGGCTACATGCAAAGATCGCACACATTTTGCCGAAGCAGAACATGAAGATGAAGAATGTAATCTTTCACCTACTTTGATCCTCCCGTCTGAAGTATCAGTAAGTTCGACGAGCGCTGCTGCTTCCTCTACGTCCACGACAACTCCGACGACTTCCAGATCTACTTCTCCACGGAGGAACAGTGCGGTCGGTGAGGACACACCTCTAGATGTGTCTGTGTAGGTGTGTGTGTGTGTTTGTCTGCGTTTGTGCTTGTACAGTACGTGTGTGCGATTGTACCGAAACATGACCGGGTTTCCTCGATGTGTAAATAATAATGTTATAATGTTTCTGTGTGTGGTTGTGTGTGTGTGTGTGTGTGTGTGTGTGTTTCAGGTTCTGCTCCATGGTGAAAGAGATGATATCTGATGGGACGGGGAACGCTGTGGAGCTGGAGGGGGAGGGAGACGGAGATACGCTGGAGGTCAGCTAAAGTCTTCACAGTAAATATGTACCGTAACTGCTCCAGGTGATGATTATGTGAGGAATGTATGCGTGTGTTCCAGTATGAGTACGACACCAACGAGACAGGCGACAGGGTGGTGTTGGGGCGGGGAACGTATGGAGTGGTGTATGCTGGGAGAGACCTGAGCAACCAGGTCCGAATCGCAATCAAAGAAATCCCAGAGCGGGACAGCAGGTAGGTCAAAGTTCACCCCGTTTTACACTAAAAAAGGTGTAGAAAATAGTTTTTTTCCCCCGCATTTTGACTGTTCATGACTCAAAATTCTTAGTTATTGTTTTCAAGACAATGTGTCTTTAAGTTCTAGCCATAAATAGAAAGAAAAAAAATCATCTCTCTTGTCGCAAATCTGACCAATTCTTTAAACTGAAATAAAAACTGCACCTGGCAGAGCTGAAGGGAGGTAGGAGGGTTCAGTACTAATGTTTTGGGTTGGTGCTGCGTGACACCCGCGGGCTCTGAAAGAGTTTTTAAGCTCATTAAACAGATAACATTCACCAGAGCTTCTCTCATTTGTTGGGGAGGTTGAAATCTTCCTGCACCAACAAGGAAAACTCCTTCTAGCTAGCTACTTAAGCTAATGCTGATCAGTATGTTGGTCGAAATGCTTTCCATACGTACATAATAATCACGCTAAAAGAAAGTCTGAATGACTGACGAGCAAACTTTATAGATAAAGGGGAAGAAGTATTCCTCTGTGGCTCTTCTTCTCTGTGTGTGACTCAGGTACTCCCAGCCCCTTCATGAGGAGATCGCCCTTCACAAGTACCTGAAGCACAGGAACATCGTTCAGTACCTGGGCTCCGTTTCTGAGAACGGATACATCAAGATCTTCATGGAGCAAGTGCCTGGAGGTGCGTTTGTGCGAGAGAGAGAGAGAAAGATGGTGAAACAATTACGCTGTTGTCTTTTGTTTTCGGAAAAAAAACCCTTCAGTGCTGAGAAACTGGATTGGAGGATTTGTCTGTTTCAGAGATCGATGCTTGTGACCTCTGGGTTGCTGGGCGGTCTCTCTAACTGCTTGGTCGTTTTCCCATTTCATGATAGGTTTTGGACACTCCTTCTCTCCTTTCTCCAGGAAGCCTGTCAGCGTTGCTGCGGTCTAAATGGGGCCCGCTGAAGGAGGCGACGATCATCTTCTACACCAGACAGATCCTGGAGGGGCTCCGGTACCTGCACGAGAACCAGATCGTCCACCGAGATATCAAGGTACACTGAAGCCCGTCGATTAAGGGCACCATACCCAAAACAATTTTTTTTTTTTTACCAGTTAAAGTGTAATTTGTAAAATATGGCCAGAATCTGAAGGAAGCTCCGGAAACATAGAGAAACCAACAACTGCTGCTCTTCGCTAGCTATTCTTTGCTGTAGCTAGTTACTAGTCAGTTTGAAGACAAAGGGATACAGTACTGAGGTAACTGAGAGCAACTCGGACCAAGACTACGACTCTGTGGACGAGAAGACGGAGAGACGGGAGAGGCGAGCAGCGGAAGAGGAGCGACGGAGAGTCGGGAGTCATCAGCAAAAGGGTGAACCTGGAGCGTAGAGCTGTAACATTTTCACATCTTACTCGGGGAATTCGACTAATTTAGTCAGACCCTAACCCTAGTCAGACAGTGTATGATTGTATATGTACTTCCCAGCTTAAACAATGGTGGCTATCACACTGTCAGACTTTCTTGAGGTACAAAGTGGTATTTCAAGACGGGGCGGGTCGGGGCTAGCTGGTTAGCGTGCTAACTTCGGTCACCAACACAGTATATAGTCTCTGACACAGTCTGTTCATAATGTCCGCTCATTGTTTTATGTTTTAAACTTAAATTCTGGTCATATCTTACAAATCACTCCTTAAAAGCTTCTCAACATATTGACTCATTGGACAGCATGTGAAGCTACATATTTTACCCAATGCATTAACACAATTTTGGCTTCTTTAACATTATAGATAGTCATAAATTGATCCTAACTGCATTTAAAGCCTGTGACTCTCTTGTTTCGTTCTCCATCAGGGCGATAATGTGTTGGTGAATACCTACAGTGGCGTCTTGAAGATCTCAGACTTTGGTACCTCTAAGAGGTTGGCAGGAGTCAACCCCTGCACGGAGACGTTCACCGGTAACTTCTTTACTTCTTCCCACAGTAAATGTCCCGCTAATATCTTCTGCATGAAAACACACAGCTGTTTCAGCGGCCATCCGAAATCTTTAGATTAACATTTTAAAGCCAAATTATAAACACTGCAAGCAGAAAATTATTGATAGTCGACTAAATCACCCCAAAAATAACACAGAGCGAAGCTACACAAACAACTTGTGTATAAACGGCTTCGAGAGAAAGAAACCGCACGTATCACAAGACGGTAACTCAGCTTAAATGGAGTCATAGAAATGCTGCAGACTGTGGGTGTAAATATCAAATGACCCTCAAAATGTCAAGAGCCACTATCAGCCGCTATGGAAACACTCGGACACACGGGCGCGTACCAATGTGCGTGTGCGCACAAACGAACATACAAATTCATCGGCCATCTGGCCTCCAGCAGCCAGCGAGGTGCGTAATTAGATTAGCTAATCAAGCAGAGGCAGAAGGGTGTTTACCTTTCATTAGCAGGTGTGTGTGTGTCTGTGTGTCTGTGTGTGTGTGTGTGTGTGTCCTTATCTGTTTCTCCTCCGCTGCTTCCCTCGCTCTCCTCCGACTCCGTCTTTTTATAGCTCTCTCTGTCCCTCAGTGTTTACATCAGCATGTAGAGCAGCCCACAAATGCCAAGTCTGCTCAGAATTACTGACTGCAGACTAAATACTCGAGATAAGAGAAAATATGACCTGCAAATGTAATTAAAATAGCTCTGATCTCAAGTCTTCAGTCTTTTTTGTACAAAATGTGATTTCTTTCATGCTCCTATAAGCATTTTTTGTACAAAACCACTTTGCCTAAATGTTTAGATCTAAAAAACAAAGACTGAAACAAAAGTAAAAGCTTAAAATTGAACCATGAATACACTTATTAAGCAACATATTTCTTCCTCCACGTATAAAAACACTTTTATATAAGCTACAGCTTTTGCAATCTGTCCTGAAACAACATCTCAAAGTCTCAGTTTCAGTTCGTGAGTCGAACAAATAATTGTCGACGCTGAATGACTTCATCGCCTCTCCTTCCCTTTGAGTAATGTTTGTCCATGTTACGATCTGCGCCTCTGTCTTGCAGGCACTCTGCAGTACATGGCGCCAGAAATCATCGATAAGGGCCCTCGAGGGTACGGGGCCCCGGCTGACATCTGGTCCCTGGGATGCACCATTATAGAAATGGCCACTGGGAAACCCCCCTTTCATGAACTGGGGGAGCCACAGGCGGCCATGTTTAAGGTAGGTTCCGCGTGCATGTTTTGCAGGTATGCAAGGTATGGCCACTCGGACAAACCACATTCAAATGTAATCAGAATCACGAACAAGCGAAACAAATTGCTGGTTCTGCTGCAGTTCTGTGTGCGCGTTTGTTCGAGAGGTGTTGTTGTGCCCTCGTTGTCCAAGATGTGTGTGTGTGACTGTTTGTGGTGGCCGTTTGTGTTCCAGGTGGGCATGTTTAAGATCCACCCGGAGATCCCCGAGTCGTTGTCCCTGGAGGCCAAGTCGTTCATCCTGCGCTGCTTTGAGCCGGACCCTCACAAGAGAGCCATCGCCTCGGACCTCCTCAGAGACACTTTTGTCAGGCACATGACCAAGGGCAAGAAGAGCAAGATCGCCTTCAAACCACCAGGTTAACGCGCAAACACACACATGCATGTCTTTGGCAAACTGGCGGTTGGTGGTGTGGAATAACAAGATCATTAAGACTCTCTGGAGGTGATTCCTAATGAGCTACTTAGCCGGGCCGATTAGCCGGGCTTGTTCTGATGGAAAGGAGGCTTACATTTATTCCTTTCCTTTCTATAACGATGTTCCTTCAGACTTCATCCACAGCATTTCCCTGCCGGTGCAGCTGCAGTGCGAGGCCACCGGGAGCAGCAGCAGCGAACACGGTTCTGTGAGCCCCGACTGCGACTCCAAGCACGACGTTTTCTTCCAGAAGAAGAAGAACTCGGGCTCCGAGAACCTCCTCAAACCCCCCAACTCCAACTACCTGAGGTGAGTAGAATCCCTTGATGCCATTATTTCATCATTTCTTCTCTGTTTTAATATTCCTGAGTCGGCACCAGGTGTGTTATTTACAAAATTGACCGGATGCCGTTCCGCAGTTTAACTGCCTCTTCTGGGACGCTGCTGATTCTATTTGTATTATTTATTAGAAAGCTATTTTCAGAACAGCCTCAGAACTCGAATCAAATCCGAGGATTTCATTTTACTTGGATAATAATAGAAAAAAAACACATGATCTGGTCTGGATACTTGTTTGCAACCCAAGAGCTGACAGTGAGTACATTCTGGCGAGCTGGTGCATGTTTAAAGAGTTTGTGTGACGATTTAATGAAGCAGACAGCTGGAAAAACAGAAGGCGTGCTAAAATAAAATAAAGCTGAAGGGGGGTGAGGGAAACAAACTGACTCAGACACACAGGATCTTATTTACAGATGAAACCCAGGCGCGCACAGAGAACAGATGGGAACAAGACAAAGGCAGGAAGTGCAGAGGAAAACGTGACACAGTATAAAACCTGCAAAATAAACAGGAAATGACTAAACCAAAAAACGCAAACGATGACATTTTACATCACTCAGACGTGAGAAAAAGGATCTTTACTGACGTTAACCTGCAACTTCGACTTGGATAGAAACAGAATCGTCTTTTTTGTAGAAGCCGTGCTTATTCTGCATGTATTAGCTACTCTCGCAATCATAAATCTACACGTCACCGCAGACACAACCTCGCTGGAACAGCACAGATCATGTGAGAAGATGTGATTGTGTGTGTGTGTGTGTGTGTGTGTGCTCGGGTGGCAGGTGGTCTTGCTGTGCTCACACTGCGCTCCGCTGCCTTTTACGACGCATATATAATGAGCTCTGATCACTTTATGAGCTTCAGCTAGCGGCTGAGCACACACACGCGCACATCTGCACGTGCACGGAACACATGTGGGTGCGTGTGTGCGCACGCGCGCACGTTCCCGCCGCGCTGACTCACGCTGCCTCTGCACTTTGGTTGGCACACATAGTAGCCAGGAGAGGCTTGTATCTGTAAATAAACCCAGCGGTGCGTCACACGCCGTTATAAATCAGCCTTTTTTTTTATATTGCGGTGAGATCATCCTGTGTGTGTTTGTGTGTGTGTGTGTGTGTGTGTGTGTGCTGCAGTGTTCCAGATGAGGGTTCGGTTTCGGAGGACCGCAGCGCCCCCCCCTCCCCCGAGGACAGGGACAGCGGTCTGTTCCTGCTGAAGAAGGACAGCGAGAGACGGGCCATCCTGTTCAAAGTCCTTAACGACGACCAGGCGAAGGTCATCTCCAACCTGAGGGAGAACTACATCCAGGTGTGTGTCCGTGTGTGATCGAGGTACTCTGGGTATTTAAGAACGACGGGACTCCTCCTCTCAGCACCAGGAGACAAAATATATAGAAAGTCGAAGAATAAAAACTGAATATACTCTTCTTCCTCTCAGTGGTAGGGAAAACAAAAACACACAGTGATCTATGAGCTATTCAACCACTTAGAGCCACATTAGAGACCCCTGTATCATGTTTCCTTTACCATAGGGGCGCCCATGAGGGGTTTTTCTTTCTCTTTCCGAACATCGAGGCATCATGGCAGGTGACCGGGGGCCTGATGGTTGCTGTCTCACGCTCCGCCCTTCAGTGTTTTCTCCTCCTCTGTTCTCCTTCCATTCTCTCAGGTGCTGCTCGTCAGGCAATTAGCTATGGCGTCCTGTAATAATATGTTGCTGGTCACAAGGTAGAGCCAACCGCTTGTTTACTTGTGACCGCAACAGTCGTATTTGAAAAAGAGTGTATGCAATCGGCGTTATTGAAACGACGCTATGATCTGCACCACACAAACGATGATGATGATTACAAATGAAAAGAAAAACGTAGCTTGTTGTAGGTTGACCTACAGAGGTTAGCATCGCCCTGGATCCCTCCACAAAAAACACAGACGAGAATTTTATAATCATGTTTTTGCCCAAAAAATAAGCTCGTGGCAAACACAAGTTTACGATACTTGCGCATCTTTTGAGTTGGATGTTTCAGTGCTGTAGTCTCGAGTGAGGTTTCTGATGACATGTGAAAATCTCTTTAAGCTTTATCAACCACAGACCGTATTCCTGGTTCCTGTCCGTTTGTTTGTTGGTTTGTCAGCAGGATTACATAAAGACTAGTCAACAGACTTCCACGAAACTTGGATGGATGATGGGTCTCAGCCCAGAATAGACTCCTTTAACTTTTGGTGCAGATCTGACTAAATCTCACTTTCTTTAACATCGTGAAATAGGCCAGTTTTTATCCACGCGTGAGCAGAATTTGATGCAGAGCCTAGATATGATGGTCTTAAATCAGTTATAGATAACAGGAAATAGTCAAGCATCTTATTTATTAGTACACTTCCAACCACAAGGCCTTTTAATGGCGTGTGAGAAAAGGAGCCTTCTTTTCTGTCTGCCACAGTGTCTTTTCTGATTTCACCACTGGGGGGCGCAAGAGTACAAATAAGAGGTGCTGTGATCACAAACTTTAAAGAGGTTTTACATTGTATTTAATTTAATTTCTGGAATAATAAATCGTGTTCTGAAAATATCTATTCAGTAACAAACTAATCACTACTAGACTTTATATCGGAAGATTTATGTGCGTAAGTGTGTGTAAATGTGTTTTCAGGGCAGTGAGGAGCTCCAGCTGTCCGCCGAACACATCAAGCAGCTCATCTGCATCCTCCGAGACTTCATCCATTCCCCGGAGAGGCGCGTCATGGCGGCCACCATCTCCAAGCTCAAGCTGGACCTGGACTTCGACTCCACATCCATCAACCAGATACAGCTGGTGCTCTTCGGCTTCCAGGACTCGGTCAGCACGCGCAACCGATCCCGTGAAAGCAGTTTGTTTTTGTAATGTGGCCAAACGAGTAGCTCATATCAGCTTATATAGCTAAAAATAGATATTCAGAAGATATATTTGGGTTAAATGTGTTTGCTGACAGAATCCAAGCAGAAATGAATGTGCAGGTTATTTTGGATGAGAAACACAGTGAAAAAAAGCGTAAATATCTAATAATATATATATATTTTTTTATCCAATCCAGTATTCTTACAACTTAACAATCTTTTCACTGTAAGTGCAAATCAAACAAACCTAGTAAACACGTGCAGTTTGATGTAAAACGATACAGAAAATCACATTTTGTAGGGAAATTGTCCAGATAATTTAACAAATTCTGACCAAAAATGAAGAATGTTGTTTCCCCAGTTTGTCAAATGTATTAATTACATAATAACTACACTGATTAGAGCAAATTTGACATCCAGACATGTTAAATTAACTTAAATAAGTGTGGAATATCACGTCAGTAAGTTAGAGATTTCACCATATTTTTGTTTTCCAGGTGAACAAAGTCCTGAGGAATCATCACATCAAACCTCACTGGATGTTTGCGATGGATAACATCATCCGCCGAGCCGTGCAGGCCGCCATCACCATCCTCATACCAGGTGGGCGACTTCAGACGGCCGCAGCCCGTCGTGAGCTTCTGCTGCCATCTAGTGTTCAACTTTATGTCCTCCCAAGAAAAAACAGGGTCAAATAAATATAAGCCGACATGAGATTTTATGACTTGTATTAAAACTTTTAGCATATGCTCGTTTAACCTCAAACCTACAGTTGAAACACAGTCATGTATCACAGCCTTGACCTTTGACCTACAAACTGCAGAGCTGCAGACCCACTTCGGCCCGGCGTCAGAGTGCGAAGGAGCAGAGAAGGAAGATGAGGTGGACGAGGAGGAAGTGGAGTTCGGCCCCGTCTTAGCTCCACAGGCCGACGACTCCGGGGCGACGGCTGACCCGGTCCAGTCTGCGGTGAGCCCGCT
>OMLP01040445.1:55546-67682 GCA_900302685.1 Spondyliosoma cantharus | reverse complement strand
AGCTTGAACTAGTACCTCCTGTTTCTTTTCCCTCCAGTGCACTCGGTTTCATTGTTTCTCCCCCCTGGCCACATTTAGTGGCTGAATGTTTTCAACAACATCTTTGAAGTAGATAGTCGGTGCATGATTTGCTCCTCGGCCTTGGAAGTAGAATTTGATTCCTGCTGTCAGTATAGGGTTGCCAACTCCCTGAAAAATAAATAGTCCCCCGACCATCTTCTTGCAAGCAACAGTACCTCGACCAATGAGAAGAGCCGGATTCTGCATTGTTACTCTCGTGTCTGAGTGTGCTGTCAGCTCATCGGTCACAGAGCAGGAGAGCGCTGGAAAAAAGATTACCGTAAATTTTCATATAAAACGCCCTGTCATTCATTGATTCCGTTGACATTTTCCATCCATCCATCCATTTTCTTCCGCTTATCCGGGGCCGGATCGCGGGGGCAGCTGTCTGAGCAGGGACACACAGACTTCCCTCTCCCCGACACTTCCTCCAGCTCCTCCGGGAGGATCCCAAGGCGTTCCCAGGCCAGCCGGGTGACATAATCACTCCAGCGTGTCCTGGTTCTTCCTTGGGGTCTCCTCCTCCATTGACATTTTAAAGACCATTTTGATTCTCAGGAAATACGGGACAAATTGCGTCCCTTTTTAAGCTCAATACGGGACGCGTAACTTTGTTTCTAAATACGGGACGATTCCGTTTTTCAAGGGACGGTTGGCAACCCTAGGTCAGTAATAAGACAGTTAGCCTGACATGCTAATGATTATAGCCTATGTTAGAGCAGATGATCATGAGATTTTGTCTTTGTGTTTTTTTAGTTTTGGAAAGACTAAAGGTACTCCGGAGTGGCTAAATGTTAAACCACAATGTTGTGGGGCGGTGAGATCCAAAGAAGGTGAAAATAGAAAACTGGGATTGTGAAATAGTTCCAGAAAAGTTTTGTCAACTTTTGATCAGGTGCGTTACCACAAAGTTGCAAGAAGGGTTCGCGTCTTTCGAGGCGTCGGGTCCAAGCATGCGACGTTTCCACTTTAATACACTCAAGACAATAAAACAGGAGAGAGGGAAATAAGACTGACAGTAAGGTTGAAGGATGAGAATAATATCAGAACCACGGAAGAGACGCTGGGTCAGGTCATTGTTAAGTGTGGTAAAAATAGGGCATGATGGTGGGAAAACTGGTAAGTGGGTCATCCTGAAAAGAAGCTCAGGGCATGAATGGAAAAAAAAAAAATGGTGTGATTAGAGGAATCGTGCTTTGTAACACAAAGACAGGTAAACAATAAAGGAAACATAATCTTACTTTGCATTAATACGGTACCCATCTGTGATTTTCCGCCGCCGGCACTGCACCGTCCCTCCGCTTTTGCCGATGAATTCACAGCACGGATTTTGGAAAAAGCCACGCAGCAACCATACTGCCCACAAAGACAAGCACCAACAAAATAGTCATCTGATACTTGAAAACATTCTTTGGCCTACAACGTCCAGCGCCGAGGGTTTGTTGGCTCTGGAAACTTTAATGGGGTTTAGTTATACACCTTTGGGATTGTGTTACGTATTGTCAGGGCCTTCATGTGCTGTGATTACACAATACATATTCAGTGAAATTGATATATGTGGTGCAGACTGAAGGAATTTAATGCAAGGTATTAAGTGTATTTTTTGTGCAACCGCAATCACTGAATATCAGCTAAACTCACGGGTTCTCACTTGTTATCCATCAAGGCAATGGGACAAACAAACAGACGAAAGATATGTGTGATGTTTATTTTACACGTCCTGTCTTTGTCTTTTTCCTTACCTCACCTTGTTATTTCGCCAAAGTGGATTTAAGTCAGTCCTCGTTCCTCATGTCTGCTCCCCAGTTCTGGTTAGACATCTCCCATTTCGCCGTTGTGTTCCTCCTTGTTTGGACTTGTTTTGTTTTTTTGCTCTTGGATTCTTGCCTTACTTGCCTGCCTTTTGGGTTTCTTGTATTCAGCTTTTGTTAATGAAACTTTTTGTTCCTTTTTGTTTGTTTTTTACTTCCAATTTCCTGCTTGGAGTTTGCATTTTGGCCCTTCTTGTGAACCATCACACAATCATCTGTTTTACAGCTTCGGCAACATGAAAGTACGTTAATCATGAAGTTGAAAAGTACTGATTATGATAGTGATCACCTTTTACACTTCACTTGATGCTCAAGTCAAGCGTGCAGTTTGTTGAGGCGTTCATCCATCAGGGAAACAACCTGATCTGCAAACAACAACTTGCCTGCTGCCTGAACCATGATGGCCAGCCAAGACGGAGCCAGTGTAAGAAAAGAGAACAGCCTCACGTCTCCGGGGACAAGGTGTTGTAGATGTTACTGAAGGGTTTACGGTATGAAGGTTAAGCGGGAGAATCATTTATTGGGAATGGAGATCTCGGAGGGCAGATCTAACGGGACTTTTTGGATGAATGTGTATTAACTTACCTGACACAACAGGTAGTTTCCCTGAATTTGGCAGTATTGCTTTTCCACAGTGTAGCACTACTGACCTACTGTGACTGTGTGAGGACTGAGCAGGCTTTAACGTCCTTCACAGGAGGAAGCGATTTTATTGTATTTTGATGCAATAGCAGCAAAGATAGTTTCAAATTGCACAATAAAAACCTGGACAAGCATTACAGCCGAAACTTAATTTTATCACTTGCTCCCGCTCACAGTCAGCCGACCTTGATGCTCCGTCAGCCAAAAGCAGCGGGTGAAGATCAAATACTTTTACAGCCTTAGTAGCATCTGGTGTGATTCACGAGTAACCTTGCAAACGTAGATTAGAGCTTCTACGTCAGAGCTTTCCCTTATCGACAGTAACTACAGAACTGAGCTGATAACCTGCCACTAGTAGGGAATTCGACTCTACAGCCCTCGCACTTAATTGAAGCTATAAACTTTTACAATAAGTGAAATATTCAAACACAGCACTAAAATGTTTTGTTATGGCTGCAACTTTCAGGAAGTCAAGGAGCTGTTTACACATTTTCATTCACATGAGAACTGAATTCTCTGGGCCTGAACACTTAAAACTCTCAAAACCAGATTCCGGGGGTGCAATCTTTACACGCCACCCTGAAGGCTCATTTATTGGTTTCAAGCGATTTAAAGGTCACTGCTCACATACTTGCCATGCATCCTTCATGTTTGCATGGATGTTGAGTAATACCACCACTAGAGGGCGCCGCTTAGAGTCTGATCGGTTAATCAGGGACCTCTTTTCCTTCGCAGCCAGCGAACTGACATTTAATTCCCCTCAAATCTTCTCAAAGCTCTTCTGTAGTAATTGTCTTCTGTAGTAATTGCCCAGGCTAAGTAACTTCTTAAAACTCCTCACCAACTTGTAAAACACTCGAAGACAACCGGATCTTTCGTGTTGTGCTGCCAATAGAGAGTGCGCACTAGAGGCCTATGGTTTTACAGTCGTTTCTCTCACAATTTAAGATATTATATATCTTATATCTTGCCCTAGTGCATCACGTAACTTTTTAGTTTCAGGGTTCTTCGTATAACTTCTCAAAAAAGTTCTGCCATTTTTAAAAATGTCCTGTGTCCTATTGTCCTGTGGTTGCGTCTCGCTTGAACTATCGGCCGCACTTTTACCGAACACTGCTTCCCACAAAACTACTAGGGTTGGTCCGTATCGATAAGCTTTCAGAAAAATGACGCATCCGTGTGCACAAGGATCGTTTTCAGAACATCGTATAAAGGCGCAACTTTTCTAAAATGGAAGCAAACACTGATGTCATGTCAGTGACATAAAGTAAGCATCTGCTCCAGCCTGATAAATTAGGTACCTTTTTGGAAATGTTTGGTTTGGTGGTTTGAGCTACAGCTTAATCGGCTTTGTGTGTAGCTGTGGCTTTTGTTTGAGTATTGTGAGCTACAGCAGAGGTGCAGCCCCACAATGTCAAGCTCATTGTCAGACTTCCTCTCCTGATAAGATTACGCAGAGCCTACTAATCTTGCGACCAAGAGATAAGGTTACTTCCACTGTTGAATGAAACTTCAGAGGTTTGCTAAATGTGATCTGGTCAGGAATTAATACAAATGTAAGTGCACATAAACCACAAAGTGACACATAAACCCATAATAAACTTAAACACGTGAGGTTTTGAGGGTTTGTTTTACAGCAGCACTGTAATCTCTCACCAATTTGGAAACAAGGAAATGATAAAACACAGCCTTGTAAACATGCATTTACATTCCTGGAGAGTCCAAGTCCAAGTTGCTTATCTGTTACTATTTTTAGCACCTGCTATTTTTAGCTCCACACGGCGGTGGTATAAAAATAGACTTGAACTCTTGAGTGACCTCATACAAGAAGAGTTCAAGAGATCTGCAGGCCTGAACATACAAATTTTATTTTTCATTCTTTCTGATTGTGTCTGTGGTGGCATCAATGAAGCCTCTAGGTTAATGAAAACATTGAAAATATCACGAAATGCGTCTTTATTTGGTTTCTTCTGGTGATTTTGACCTTTCATTCACAATTTGAAGAACAGGATATATAGGGAATACAATTCAGGAAGTACTGATTGTTTGTATAGCCTATTCATAAATGACGTGCTGTGAAAATAGAGAACGAAGGATGACGTTTGGGTGGAGTTGAACAGCGAGTGATTCACAAAAGGAACGTTGTTCAGGAGTATTGTGCGCTGCACGTTCGCTCACACATATTTCCAATGATTTAATTTGTCCGTTGAGTAGAGTTTGGCTGCCAACTCTCGGTCCGGCACACCTTTTAGGAAGAACTATCCTTGGCTCCACAAAATAAGCAACATAAAAGAAACGCAGTAGAGGCCCATGAATGAGTATAAACGGCTGTGGACGAAAAGATTTACTGTAGTTTATGTTATCCCATTTTCGTATGTGCTTCTCAGAGATAAAAACAATAAAACAAACAGATCTTCTGATTTACAGAATGCTCGCGAGCTAGCAAGCTCCTTGCTAGCATGCCAAATTGGCATAATGGCCAAAACGTGTCAGTTGTACCAAGAATCAAAATGATGTTCATGTTTGTCATCATCGTCCATTTGTTTTTTGATCAGATATTTCCCAATTTAAAGCAATTTTGCCAAGAAATGAATCCTAAAATTGAGACATTGTTCAGCATTTTTGCACTTCTGGTTCCCTCATTTCCAAGTCAGTTAGTTATTTAAATGAGTTTTCAGTTAAATGACTGAAATAAGGTCTTGGGTGAACAAAAGCCTAAGAGATGTCCCACCAATAAATATCCCACGTTTGATTTCTAAGCATTCACAGAGGTCATACAGGTGGTTTTTGGGGACATTAAACATCATTACGCCGTTCAAAGACTAGACTTAGCATTAAGGTTAACGTTTCATTTACACTTCAAAAATCATACAAGTGTTCATCTTTGAAGATGATCTTGCTGAACAAAATAGTATCATAAAAAAAAAAATACTCTGTTGGGACAAAGCACATTTCATCGTACACTGAAAACCACGCTCACCAGATGGGACAACAATGTGCCTGTAGTGAGCTAAAAACACACGATTTCAACAGGGCTACATAGTTAGCTTCAACCTCTAAAGTTTTTTAGCAACTGTAATCTACTTTCTAATATTCCAGACACATTGCACATAACCACAGCTGCGGTGTCTTTTTGGCTGTATCTATTTTTGTCTTCCCGTAGACTCATTCCTTTTTGTAGTTCACCTGCTCATGACGCTTTAAAACAAAGAGGCTTGAGCAACAGCCTACCGTTGGTATTTTACAGCGAGTTCATATAAAAGTCAGCTGCTATAAAGACAATGTGGCTCTTGCTGCAATCTCCCTCTTTCGTCAATGACTACAAAACTAATTCAATCCGGTCACATCCGGTTGTTGGAGTCATCGGGGCTCTTATAAATCACTGCTACACTGACGGAGCTCTTTTCTTTCGTGAGTCAACCCTGTAACAACATGATTATTGTGTGGCTAGAGTGCCAATTTAAGCAGGTGTATTTAAGCAGAGACGTCAGACAGTGAAATCACTGCCGCTCCTAAGTAAACATCAGGGCTGAATCAAGCCAATATACGGCCTGAAGCGGGCCCGTTGATGACCTTTCATATCCCACCACTTGCATTGTGTATGAGTTTGTTATCATTAACTGTTTCTTCTTTAAAAACTATTTCATTTCAGGTGATCCAGAGGTGTTTGCGGAGCTCAGAGATTACTATGTAACTTCTGGGATTAAGAAGTTGCTTTATCTTCACTCCTGTTTATCAGCCTGACTGCAGCAGCGATCTGCGGAGGGGACGTCCATTTTTGGGTGTTCTGTAATGTTGACTGCTGATTGAAGCTAAAGGGGAAATGTACTTTACCTCATGAATAACGTTACATAGAGGAGAGGGGAAAAGAACACAACAATATAAAAGCAAATAAAAACTTGCAATATTAGCGCAAAAAATACCCACAAATGATCCCAAGGTCCAACCTGCTTCGCTGGTGGTAAAATGACCATTAACAACCACCATTGGCGATGAAAATCTACAATGTATGGTAATGTTTTGGTTTAATTCACGTTACAGTGATTCTCATTTGGCTACTTCCTTTCTTGCGGATTTCTCTGGTTTTGAGTATGTTGGAAATATTTGGGATAATGTAAGTACACAGCTCTCCAAAAATATATATTAAAGTCTATTTTTTTTTAGACATTTTGATGCAGAATTCCTACATATTATATCTTTAAAGGGGCACTTTGTAGTTTTGTGATAATTTGTACAACAGTCACTTTCCACTTCAATCTAATTGCACAACTCAAACAGGCTGTTTTCCTCTGAAATATTTATCAATCTCCCAGTTGTTATGCTGCTGTGCAACAGGCTGATCAAATCACTACATAACACTATCAATCGCAACATCCAAGAGAGTGCCTCCTCACACGTAGCTGACAAAAACAAAATAAATACCTGCAGGGGACTACTACAAAGGCCTCTATCTACCTTTTTACTCAGACTATCTGAGATAATCTCCCTCAACGTTATCACTTTCATTCCATTCACATGTGGAAATGAGGTATTTGCAGCTCCAAGTTTACTTTTTCCAAAATTGGTTATCATAGCAGACATTAACATGCAATCGTGACTACAGTCATGTTGAGGTTTTTATTTTTATTTTTATCTTTAGATAGCATTGTGTCTTTCTATGCGTTCAGAGCTTCACGGAAAGATGAAACATGTAGCGACTCATCTGCACAGATTACCGTGATGATGAAATACCATTCTCATGCCTGGTAGTTACTGTACAACTTGCTCAGGGAAGTAAAGCGTTGAATGAACTGGGGTGGGAACATCTTCACATGTTGTTTGCCTACGTGCACACAGCACAAATTCAATCCTCACAAGGGTGTTCACTACTGGGATAATGTCAAATACAAACTTTTAGCGCTAATTGCTAAACCCAACATTCACTTGAAGCGCCATTTTCTTCACCACTCTCCAAAAATCTCTTCGTTTTCAGGTAAATTTAGCTGCATTATTTTGGATCCCACCAGATTTCTTGCAAAAAGAACACCCAACCTGCCACAAATCTACATCTGAGTTTTGTCAACAGAACAATGTGAGAAAAGCAGCGAACTGAACTTTACTTGAATAACTGAATAAATCTGAGAGATTTTCATGGCTCTGGTGGTCGACTAGACAACAAGTAGGGTGCTGGGTGGGCCACGATGACTTCATTGATTAATCAGATCACAAAAGAGACAATTTGGCTCGCCTGTGTCTTCTTTCTGAATGTTCAGTGGTTGTGTGTGTTAATGGGTTGTGCATGTGTTATTCTCACGGTTGGTTTGGTCTGCGGATTGTGAGCTGTAGTTTCCCCGGTAAACACACCGACCAATTGGACTGTCATATTAGTGCTTTTTGACCATTTGAGGGCAGCAGCAACAAGTTGATAAGTTGATATGGCAAACATGGTACCAAAGAGTTGTTTATTTACACAGGTACCACAGGACATTTTCATTTAGAGTCATGTTTATGTGCAACTGACGAATTTAAGTCCAATATTCTCTCTCTTTTGGCTCTTTTTTTGGTTTCCACCAACTCCTGATAGCAATCTGGCATCTGACTCTTCAGCTATTAGCTATATCATCTCTGACTGTGCCTGTCTGCTGTCTGGTACAGAACAGATTTTGTATAAAATTAGATTTTAGAGCTTTTTTTTCTAAAACAGCTGCCTGTTGTGGCTGAAACGAAGCCATGAGAGCAGTGAGAGTCAACACGGTGATGTTGGGATCTGGGCAGCTGAAACACATGCAACAGCTCTGTAAAAAGCTGAAGTGAGCTACAGATTTAGGTAGTCTAATGACTAGCGACCCCTTTAATATTGTCACTAAACATTCTTGTGAAGAATGTCTATTTTTAATACTTTAAATCTGACTCGAAGCCAAGTCTCAGGTTTTGGCTGCAGATTGAATCGTTATCGTAACAAATACCCGCCCTGTAAACTGATATATCCGGTGTCACCTGCAGCTTTGGTTTTCCTGGCTCCGTTCCATTTTTTTTTAACAATCATGGCATTACGCAACGCCTCCTAACAAGGGAAAGCCCCAGAGACTCTCTACTTAAGAACAGAGCGCAGCAGCCTCTGTCACACTCTCACTGACTCAGCCTTCAGGCACTTGACACCACTCAAGCTAACTACTACCGCTCCAGAACCACACACAACAACAGAACCATGGCAAGCCGGAAAAATGTTCTCCTGACTGCTCTGTTCTCCCTCCTCGTCCTCGCCGCCTTTATCGACAACACACAGTCAGGTGAGTCTGTCAGCGACTACCAGGTCTTCTACAATACTAACATTTTTCTGACAAGTGTAGGAAAGGATAAGGGAAGTAAAAGAACATGAAATGCAAATCTTAAACCTGCCAAAGATAGAATTAATATTGCATGATTTCATATGGTTAAAAAGCGGCAATAAATAAGGTAAGTATTGAGAAAAGATAGGACTGTGAGAGGAAGTTGTTCCAATCGAAGCTGAATGTTGTGTTTCCGGCATCAAAACTTAAAGGTTGTCCGTACTGTCTTTGCAGCAAGCTGCTGCCTGAGGTACATGAGGCGTCCAAGATCATGTGGACCGATGTTGGGCTACACCATCCAGACCAACACAAATGCCTGCGACATCGAAGCTATTATGTGAGTAAATATTTTCAACTCGTGTTACAGTGCAATGCTGCAAGTTATGGTAGAAGTTATAAGGGGTAATAGAGTGACGACAAATCCACTTTTCAATCCCAAAAGTTTCAAAGTAATATCCAGATTGTGGATAAGCAACTCTGGGTGTTTATTCCTCCAGAAAGTTGGTCAAGTGGCTGAGAAAATATAGAAAATAGGCCAAAACAAACAGGGGAGAAGGATTTTACATCATATTTTTGTAATATTACATCTTTTGTGTGACTTGCTGCTTCTTTCTTGAAACAATTCTTTAAACAACAAAGATTTAGTATTTTAAAAAAAATGTTTTTTGACCAAAAATTTCAACCAAATACATCCTGATGCTTAGAGGTGTCACCAGAAATCAACCATAAAGACCTGTGGGAGTAGTTTGGACAGGGTGGCTCTGTGCGAGGTACCCGGGACATTCCTGAGGTTAATGATACACTGGAATAAGACCACAGGGAGAGAGTTTGACATTCATTCATGTGTGTAATCATTTCTTCAATGTTTCCTGAATCCCACAGCTTCCACCTTCCAGGGAGGTTTGTGTGTGCCAACCCTAAAGACGGCTGGGCCCAGAGAGGGATGGCATGTTTGGAGTGAGTATGCTCATGTCTACGCACACAGTGTTTTTCTCTGCGTTGTATTAATTTGGTGCTTGAGCTGAACTCATGCTGTGTTTCCATTTTTGTGTGTAGTGAAAGGAGGAGGAAGATCGCTGAGATCATTGAAAAAGCAACCCAAGCCAACACCACGTCAGCATAGACTCCACAAACAAGCGAATTTCTGCTGCACACGACTTTTCATTCCTTAAGCTACAGAACCCAATCTGCCAGTCAGAAATATATTTATTTTATGCTAACAGTAGACCTTCTATACTTAAATTTCTTCAACAGGGACTATCATGTAATTGTTGTAGTCTTATATTTGTTCTGTTTTACGAACATGTGGTATGTTTAATATAACAAACTGTAAATTGTGGATACAATGCATCGACAGAGTAAGAAAAAGAAAACTTTTTTTTTTAAAGTATTGCAAGATTTTGTAAATTTTGTGTTGTTTTTTTGACGTTTTGAGGATGAACTATAAAAAACACAACATGAGAAGATTTAATTGTAACTGACTGTTGTCAAATAACTCATTAAAAAATATTTATTTCTACATTTCTACATTTATTTGTCCGTTCTGTCCACACACGGGTCCTTTCACACCTTTTATACAACTTGTGACATTTATAAAACACTTGAAATTAATACTTGAGCATTTGATTTTATGTATATAGACTAAATAATATAGAATAAAAAACTAAAATGTGACATAATCATACATTATTTTACACAATCTTACTTTTGGTAAGTCGGTCAAAAGTTACAATGTCAATAAGACCGCAACTCGAAAATTGCAATTGCAGAAAAAAGGATAGAATTAAAAAACTTGTGGTCATAATGAAAAATGTCAAAAAAGTTGCAATAAAAAAAAAAGATGCATGTCATAAAATAATAGCTTCATGGTTGTTAAAATCAGATTTTCCAACACAATCATCACATATACATATCATTTTATAATTTTACTGTTTTCCTGTAAGCTGCTTCATTTCTAAATACTGATTGAAACATTAATATATGATACACAGACCCTAATACTACTACAAACGGTGGTTATATAACGTCTGAGAATAATCACTTCAAGTTATACATAAGCTCAGCGTAGTTCTGGAGAAGTGTCACCTACAACAATATTTAACCTGTACAGTTGGACTCTCTAATCAGAAGTGTAAGAACCACAGTTTCCACATGTCGCCACTGTCCACAAGAGAGATATTAAACTGTGCACGCGGTTAAATAAGTGGCAGTGATGAAACTGTACACGCGGTTAAATAAGTGGCAGTGATGAAACTGTACACGCGGTTAAATAAGTGATCTATGACTTCTATCAAACCCAACCACCAAGTAGAGTGACCAACAAAGAGAAGTGATGTCTAGACCAGTTGTTGTTCTTACATGCAACATTGTTTGTTTTTCTGTCAGACTCTCTGTCGCCTGGTTATTAACTGTCATTATGAGTTCACGGCCCCATCAGAGGAGTCAAAGACAGACTCATACTCAGACACATACTCACCTGTCTAATAATAATGTAATTTATACTCAGTCATAACTTGGTCTTCCAGTTTGATTGTCGCGGCTCCTGATTTTCAGTTTCACTTTGGTCAGTAAGCGCAGCTGATCTAATCAAGGGTCAGAAGGTGGGAAATCAGTAGTAGTTCAGTAAACATCACAGAGACGGTCGTATGTCCTTCACAGTCACGGTCTGTCCACCACAGTAAGCAGGAACTTGTCGTCCTCGGGATGTTCACTGGTCTTCAGAGCCTGGCGGAGTTTCTCCCAGAACAGCTCGGTGTGCTCGCCGGCTCGCGGCCAGCTCAGGTAGGACTTCTTCTTCAGCAGCTTCCTCATGCGGTAGTAAGGAGAGAGCTGATAGCTGGGAATGTCCTCCAGAAACACGAGGATCAGCACGTCCTTCTGCTCATCGAACAGACGGAAGCTGGACAGAGGACAGAGAAAAACAGGGATGAGAAGGAAGAACGACGCCACTCGTGACATCCATGAAGATTTTCGCCTGGGCTCGACTCGACATTTGATTACGGCTATTTCAAAGATTCAAAAAAAACTTCCTAGATCTCATTTTAAGTAAAGTCAACTTTAAAAATTGCAGTGCAGTGCAGTTGTACCAAAAAGAAGAAAAAAGGCAACAAAGTGCATACGTGCATACATACATACATACATATATATATTTAATCTGATAGTGTGAAATATTGGAACGCAGGGCGAATGTCAGAACTTTGCTTAAGTCTTTGGATATCTACTGTAGAAAATCAAAACAGCTTTTTGTTTGAATAATTTAGATCCTGTTTCATCATTTTTCACAAGTTATTACACAACGCCGCCAGTTGTTTTTTT
>OMLP01040445.1:0-41197 GCA_900302685.1 Spondyliosoma cantharus | reverse complement strand
TGAGGGTTCCCCGGGGGGGGGGGCAGAGTGACGTTGTTAGCGTAACATGTTTTATTCAGTGTAATAAATGACGCCAGATAAGCAGCTGGTACTTGTGACTTCGAGCATCCTACATCCACAATCAGATCAGGAGACAAGTGGCCCCCGAACCCTCTCCAACATAGGAGCAAGACACCGAGACTGAAAGACACACAAAACATCTTTCTTCCTGTTTCTCAGCGACATCACTGAATCGTCTGGAGTCATTTCGTGTCTCTAATGGTTCAGACAAAGCCTCCAGGGAGAGGCCTGGGCTGTGAAGTCAGTTTTCATAGTGGCCAGATTGTGTAATTACATCGTCACGTGATGCATTAGGCCCCAAAATGACTTTTTTTTCCATGAGCTAACGGGGACGAAGCGGCTGTACAGTGGTGGATACATGTGTTTGAGCATCACAACTCGTTTCACCGTCATTAGTCGAGCCATTCGGTCCAGCAGAATTTGGAAAATGTAGAAGAGCTGCATGATGAATTTATTTTATCCCCGTGCTAGTTAAGCCGGCTCGGACTGCGGGAGTCCAGATTTGATATAACATCCTTGATCCAAACTGATACCAAAGAAGACGACAGCTGATGACTAATTGGCTCGCACGTTCCATTTTTTTTAAACCACTCTTGCTAAAATAACCTCTTCTTGTCGAGAAATGACGAGAAGACGAAGGCAAAATAAGGAGAAACTTCTCTAAACGGTTGAAATCATGGATGCTACAGCGACAGGCTCCAGGGGCTTTCCCTTTTCTTTTACAAATTCTCTTCTCTTTACTGATTGGCTTAGCTCAACAGCCAATCCGAGTGGCCAGTTTGCTTTATTTTGTGGTTGTTATTTTGGCGTTGTACCGTATTTATTCAAACCATAGATATGTTACATTTCTACATTTCATAATATGTTGAATCTATACATTTCGTACGTAGCTGACATTCCGAAACTTTACATGTCTTTACGTTTCAATTGTTCATTTTATGTCGTGCAAACCCCTTCGCTCATAGTCTGGTAAGGTTTAGGGACAAAAAAACCTCATGTTAGGGTTTGGAAAAGATCATGATTTGGCTTTAAAGACCACAAACACGTCTCTTTAAAATATATCCAGCTGTTCGTCGGTCTTGAATGATTGTCTGCTACCTGTCACGCCACCTCCATCCTCCATCTCCTCGCCATACAACGCTCAGCTCGTGTACCTGTTATCTGAAGAACGGCACTTCAGAAATGCCGGACAGAAATGTACAGCGCCATCATTTCATTGTGGCTGCCCGGCCGTGATGTTGCGTCTCTCCGTGTTCATTATGCGGGGAGGTAATCAGATTCCAGGGAGGCCGACCGCGCCGGTGGCTCTCAGAGAGACTCTTGACATCTGAGGACTAACCGACAGGATTAAGCTCAAATCACTCGTCCCTTTTAGTCTGACAATAGCCGTAAAAGATGTCAAATAATGTCATCTGAAGAGCTGTCAGACGTGACACCGGGGGATTGGGGAGCACTCCAGCGGAGCCTTTTTAAAGAAAAGACGTCAATTTAAAACACACAAAAAAAAAAAAAGCCAACCTAAAAGAGTATTTATCTGGAACTGTAATTGAGTTTTGTTTACATGCTTGTGAGACGTTGCAGCGATCAGACTGGAGATTACAGTCATGCATAATTCAGGAGGCAGGCTGATTAGGTCTGTACCCAGGAGCCTGTGTGAACACTGTGAAACTCTCTCACACATTAAAAAAAGAAAAAAAAAAAGAAGCGGCCCTCGCAGATACGTCGAGCTCTCCGGCTTCCGCGCTGATGTCTGGCAGAGATTTTTTGCTCTATCATGATCCAGCGTTGACGATGACGGTGTCCTCTCCGCGTTTCCTGCATTTTGCTCGATTGCCATCGTTTTTCATTTACCTCTTTCTAAGCGCAGCAAAACGTTCGTATGATTGGCTGTTGACTCGTTTCTGACAATCGGTCTGGTTGGTAACAGCTCGATTTTTGGCTCGACGCGCAGGCCTCCCCCCCCAAAAAAAAACAACCTGCCAAAGAAGGAGAGCTGCCACGAGGAAAGACGGGTCTATGAATCAGATTTATGATCAAACCTAATTTAGTTGAAATTAACAGCGAGAGTTTTGAGCTGTGATGCCAAATCTGTAAGTGCAAGTTGCAATGAAAAGGTAATATATGTGCAGTTCGGCCAAAAGTGAAGGTCACGAAGAACTTTCTATTCAATCGTTGCAGTTCGAAGCGTTATTTTGGGCTTGAATGAATATAATAATCTTGATTTTGGTGGCAGCTGATGTCCTGACTTTTCCTCTCAGTTCCCAGCTGTTCTCAAATCTCAGCACACCTCACCGTTGAGTTTCAAGTACATTTATTGGATTTTGGAGGCGTTATTGGGCACAAACACAATATGAGGAATCGTAACAATAAAGTTTAACACCACCCGAGATCTCTATTTTTAGCAATAAACGCTCGGTCGCTTACGGGCCAAATAGGTGGTTGTGAAAAGTTTATGGTTTTTGGAGGGTTGAGGCTCCAATGGTGTAAGAGCGAAGATAATTACTCCATCCTGTGTGAGATTGTAGATTCATAGTAATGTTCTCTGTGACAATATATTAACGAAAGTGCGATACGACACTCGTGTGGTTGTTTCCGACTCCACATCAGCTGTTGAACTCTCCCCTTCACGGCATTTCTGGCTCTCCACCTGCTCGACTGAAGCTGGAGAGGATGAAAAAATTGTGTTCTGCTGTTGCTTCTCACATTCCTGACATAGCTTGTTGTCGCTGTGCCCTTTAAACTAATTGAGTAAAACCACGTCCAGACTACCAAAGTCTACAAATATGATCCCTTGTTTCTTATCACAAAGTTATTTCTGGATTATAACCAATAAAATATGGTACACAGCAAATATCCTCAAAGAAATTATCGTCTCATTTAGCGCTAAAATTGTAATAAAGTAGGGGTAAAACTAATTAACAGTTTTGGAACTATATAAAACTGGTTTCAAAAGGTTCAGCTGTTTCTAACCAGTTGTTTTTTGCGGTAAAAACCTTAAATCATAGCGTTAAATATTGTGCTACCAGTATTAGCAACAAAATGTACCCAAAGTATTAATTGAAAGTACTCACAGTGGAGAATGGATGCTATACTAGATCTTTATCATCGATGAATTAATGTGTTCGCAGTACAAGTTTAGTTACTAAGTTTCTTATTTTCTCACAACAATCCAAAGTCCAAAATGCAAGCGACAAAAGGGACAGTAACGGGCAGGAGCCAATCCAAAAAGAACCAAAGAGAAATGAGAAGCAAACGAAAACAAGTACAAACCAGAAGCTCGAGGAACGCGATGGCAGAAAAAACAGGAGGAGCGACAAAGAGGAACAAAACACCCGGGGTCAGGAGACACGAGAGCGAATCTCAAAATGAAACAGGAAATAACTAATAACCAAATGACAAAAATGTAACTACGTCCTCGCAGCGTATCAACAGCAGGCGCTCAGAACCTTCCTCCTCTGCTGCCGTAATAATCACTACGGCCACTAGAGGGCGCCGCCTGAGGAGACACAGTCGCAGTCGACCTGTACGACAGCCTGGATCGTATTTTATCCACGGATCACAATGCATGTTTTATATGTCAAATCTTAGCTCTTATATAATTAAAGTGAAGAGAACATCACAGTTTTTCTCGAGATGTTTATAACTCTTAATTTCTGCAGGTAAGAAATGCGAAGATGTCGTGAGCGAAGACGGATGATTTCATATTCAGTAGCTCTAATAAGGTTTGTCGTGTGGTAAATGCTTTTTCTCTGAATTTGTCTCGTCTTTGTGTTTATTGTAATTTGATTTCAACAACTACTAAATGACAAGTTTTTGCCCTTTAACACAATCGCTGACATTTGTTCCCATTGCTGGATCGCAGCGCCAAAGATGCGTCATCGCTCCGTGTTTCTTCGACCCGTCCCCTCCCCTCCGGATAAAAAAACTGAGAAACATGACTAACAAACACTGATATTAGCGATCGTTGTTATTCATTCTGTCTCTTCGGTGCATAAAAAGCAGGTCAGGGAATTTTTTTATTGACTCACACGGAGATCGTGACAGAGAATTTATTTACATGATGCGCCGCGTCGGCCTCTCGGAGCCTCAGCGTTGGACGGGGGTTCTGGCCCGTGTGCATATGGCGTGTGTGTTTACGTGTGCCCCTTGTGTGCGTGTGTCTATGTGGTGTGTGTAGTCGGTGTGTGTGTATGTGTGTGTGTGGGTGGATGGTGACTTGTTCGTCTCAGACCGTCTGTGCAGAACAGCTGACAGACACACACACACACGCGGCGGCTCTGAACAGAAGGCTCCACCCGGGCCCTCGGACATTTGCGCTCACACACACACACACACACACACAGAAAAACACACATTCATACACACACACACACACACACACACAACACACGTGGCATGCCTTAGTGTGGTATTCCGTTCACGCTGGGTCTCTTGGGCGTGTCGGTGGCAACAGAGGGAAACATGATATACTGTATTTCTGTGTGTGTGTGTGTGTGTGTGTGTGTACAATAACATATACACATCACATATGCCCTCAGGCGTATTCGAGGCCAAAAGGTCTGGGTTCTGTTGACATGGCGACAGTGTTGCGCTGGCACGTCCGAGTATAAAACAATACGGGAGTGGTGCACTTCAGTGGTAATGTGAGAACTCACCGCACGTCGCTGGGAGTGATGTGAATGCTGCAGCGCACCCCTTCTTGTCACATTTCCACTCGGAAAAGGGCATAATTTTACCTCATTTCCCTTGCATGTATTTGATTGCCGGGCTGGAAAATCAGCAGTGAAAATTGCCGTGGCAACGGCGGCGGCATGGGAGCACATCTGATGACACCACTTGCCACGAGAGAGAAAGCCGCCGGGGTGATAGTCACAGCCTTTAGGATCAGAGGATTTTGGGGAGCTTGATCTGTTTAGACTCCTTCTTTCTGGCTCATGAATGTTAAGATTACTCTAAACATTCTCCAGTTTGCATCAGAAATGTCAGATTTGTGTGCACTGAGCGAACAAGTGTTGCGCAGGGGGGGAATTGGGTTCGGTCATTCGGAGGCCGAAGACTCCAAGCTGGCCTGCAAAAGTCACTCCAGCGTGACACAGCGCTGGCTTAAGGCATTTACATACTGCAGTGATGAAGCTCAGCGTTTTTTAAATGCATCAGTTAATGTCCAACACGACACTTTTATATAACGGGAAGAATTATTAGAGTCGAGGTAAGAGGCTTAAAAAGTCGTCTTATTACAGACAAGTGGATTCAATTAGGCTATTAAAGTTCCCGTGAAGTCAAAATCATGTTTAAATGTTTTTAGCACTCCATTTTTCACCTACACGGCAGGTTCAGGCCCACAAATGGCAAAAAAATTGTCATTTTGGAGATATTCTCAGTGGTGTTTTAGAGTTTGTAACTTCCTGGAAAAAGATAAAAATGTTGATGACTCATCCTGCACTCGGAGGCGTGTATTCATGTTTCATCCAATAAAAGCTCTCCTAACTTTTATGATGCTGCCATGAATGTTTAAAAAGACGTACGGAAAAACACAAAACACAAATTTATAACTTGTACTTTACTCACTAACATAGCGGAAACAACAGCATAGCCTAAGTTATTTCTAGATTTCACCTCAATGTCCTTGTTTTGCTGCGTGGCTGGACATTTAGCTTTACTTGTTGCTAAGGCAACTGCTAACTGCTGCTAACTAGCAGCTTCCTAATAAAAAGCCTCCGAAAAATGATGACAGAGCCCAGTTACAGTATCTAGATGATTTATAGACTTCTCTGAAGGACTTACACTGTTAGCTTTGTTACTAACGTAGGTGCTAACTGCTGCTAAATGTAGCTGCTGTTAGCCACTTTGCTAGCAGCAGCTCAATAAACAATTCCGAAACGTATGCAGGCTCAGAAAACAATGTTTGAGAGTAGTGACAGTACCAGGTTGATTTATGGAGTTTCCTGATGGACAGATACAAGTAGCTTTGATACTGTAGCTTTAACTACAATACAAGATGTCTTCTACATGGATCTTCAACTCGTGAGGATGCTAACGTTTGACCTGACAACTGTTAGCTTTAGCCTCAGTCTTCTAGCACAATGTAGCCAGCAAGGTTTTGTTTTAAAACAAGTCAGCTTGAATAATTAAAATGTCAGCCACAGACAGCGTTTTCAAACAAGGGTGCATTGAAGAAAGATTCATTTAAAGTCATGTTTCTGGCTACGTGATGACCCTCAGACCATTATTCACTTTATTTTAGCTCGGTTTTTGGTCTCCACCAACTCCTGACGGGCACATCTGGCACTTCAGTTGACAAATTCTCCACTCAACTAGTTGCTATCTGTGACTGTCTGCTGTCTTGTTGCTGCCCAGTGTAGCAGAACAAAAGGTGATTAAAAGAACGGCAAGACTAAAACAAAACAGTGGAATTGTGACCCCAAAACAATTAGCTTAAAGTCGCTAAAACACACCATATGGTTGAGAGGAACTGCAGAATTGGCTGATAATTCTGTGTGGGTTCATCACGTTCATGTTACAATTAGTCAACCAGTGTTTGTTGTTTGTTTATTCAAAGAAATACCAATGCATTTGCCATTTCTGCGTCACAAAAACATGCTATTGCAATCTGTCATTAGCTCTTTTTAAAATTAGCCACATCCATTTTAACTGGTCTTTTATATTTTACAATCAGATCCATTAAAGGGTTTGTGTGTCCATGGCTTTGGTGGAAATGTAACGTACAATTTTCCAGTTAAATACCAGACGGGAGCAGAGATTTACAGGCACCAGGGTTTAATCTTTCCTGACATAACTTGTTTTTTTTATGACTAATTCAGGTATCTGAACTTCCAAGAAGAAAACTCAGTTGCACATTTTCTTTGCAGTCCCTAGGGCAACATTTCTTCTGACTGTGTTTTTGTTTTTAGCCCTGACTAATTATGTCAGAACAAGACTGACAGGGAGAGGAAAGAAATATAGACGGCCTTTTAGTTTAGAAGTCGGGGAACACTTACAGTTGACATCTCTGGAACGAAAACACAGATAAAAAACTGTTATTAATGTCGGAATAGTTTTCCTGTTTTATTGCTCAAATGCAAAATCCTCTCAGACGACTCTGAGATTTACACCGGCGACCTACCGGCAATAAACTCGCTTCTGGGCTTTCAAACATTCAGCATTTACAAATCCCAGGAACACGGCAAACGTTTCCCTCTAACTTTTTTATTGTTACCAAAAGCTACACAGTTCTTGGAACAGATGACACATAACTCGACCGGGAGTGCTGGATCTTTTATAGGACTCTCAAACATCCCCAGTAGTCACCGCAACAAAAAAAATCCAAAAAAAAAATCTAGTTGTATTAGACGTGTGTGTGTGACAGAGAGAAAGAAGGTGTTTGTGGGAGTTTGGCTCGCCTGCTGTTGTGAAAAGTGTGCCTCTGTGGGAGTTAAGTGTGTGAGTCAGCCATGAATCACACTTCTTTTCTGTATCGGTCGAACACATGCGCACACACAAGCTCTCCATCGCACACGAGCACATACTGTACACAGAGATATGAGTGCATGATTATACAGATTAGACACCATTGTACGACAAACCCACGCAGGCATTTACACCGAGCATGTGACAGTCAATTTATAGAAAAAACGTGATCAGGTACATTTTAGCATTTTTATTGGATATGCAGAATGCTGAATACAAAACAGGGGTGCTTGTTCCCGAGACGGCGCTCCTGCAGTTGCCGCGGGGTAGCTGCTAGCGGTAGGACTATAATTTAAAAAATAGAATTATAATTTGTTTGAAAAGGAAAATACTGCGAGCAGTTTAGAGATTCTTGTGTGAAAATTGGGTTGCAAGCGAGGAGAGGAGCTTTAAAAGTTACCCAGAGGTAATTGAAAAACAGTTTTGAAGAACAGCTAGAAGTAACAGATAAATTGTTGAAAAGGTTTGCGTATATAAGTAGTGTAGGTAGGCTACAGGGAACGGTTTGCTAAAATTAATAAGTAATCCTAGTTAGCTAAAAAATAAAAGGTTAGAACTTAAGGTTAGTTAGCTGATAGCAGCAGATAAACTGTTTAAATAGGTAGATAAAAGTAATAGATAAACTGTTAATACTTAGTTTTCAGTTGCCTCAAACAATTTAGGCTGATGATGTAGGCTAGTTAGCTAAAACTAATTGAATAAGAGTTGATACTTAGTTTAAAGTAACTGATTAAAGGTAGTTAGCTAAAATTATAATTTATTAAACTTATAAACTTTAAATACATATAGTTAGCTGAAATGGTTAATACATAGCTTAAAATGGCTAATAGATAAATGGAAGTTAGCTAAAAGGTAAACAGTTGAAATAGTTAAAAGTAGCCTAGCCTAGTGTAGCTACTATTAAAACAGCTGAAATTACTGAATTAAGAGTTAAAATAGTTATTCAATTAATGGATAAATGGTTTGAGTAGCTAAAGGTTGAAATGGTTGGAACAGCTAAACGTTGAGCAGCTAACTGTGGAAGTGGTTAATAGCTTAACTAAAAGTAACTAATAGCCTAATAAATGGTAGATAGCTTAATTGTGTTGGCTAGTTAATGAAGTTATGGATGAAACAGTTTAAATATTTAGCTAAAAGTACTTGTTAACAAATAATACTAAGCTTAGAGTAGTCGATAAATGGTAGTTAGCTAAAAGATAAACTGTTAAATTGTTGACTAGTTTGCTTAACAGTTGAAAAAGTATGAGAGTAACAGTTCAAATAGTTATTTCAAAGTAATTGAGAAATGTTTTAAATAATTAAAGCTAGAAATGAAACAGCTGAACATTGGTTTAAAACCTAGATAATAATTGGAATCGTTAACTAAATGTAATTAATAGTCTAAAATGCTGGTTAGCTTAAAGATAAATGGTTGAAATAGCTAAAAGTGATGGATAAGTGGTGGTGCAGTTCCTCTAACGGGGCTGCTGAGGATTATTTTTAGAAGTGTTTGGGATCCTCTGCAGAAGAGGAGTGAATCCAGCACCGCAGTCATTATACTGTATATATATATATATGAAGTGTATAGCACTGTTTGAGTTTCTCTTTCAGTCTGCTGGGGTGTGTGTGTGTGTGTGTGTGCGCTTCACTGATGTCACTAACAATTTGACTCATCAGTATTCAGGGCATTCACGCTCTCCCTCACTGCCAGTGATAAGCGGCGTTGATTATCAGTGAACTTTCGCTGCACAGTGTTCATCTCCCCCCTTCTGCTTCTGTGCCTCCCTCTCTCTCTCTCTCTCTCTCTCTCTCGCTCTCTCGGCTATAGTAACACTTTGCCCGCGAGAGCCAACATTGTTTTAATCGGCTTCGCGTCTATTAGAAAAAAAAATCAGCCGCTATTAACACTCATTAAAAGAACGCAAGTTTTCCCTGTTGGAGGGAGCGGTGGGTAAAAATAGCGGCGCCACGATGTAAAAATACACCGCAGTTGTTGGAAATTACACCCGTACGTGACTGCTGAACGTCTTACTCCAAAAACTGTGAGCGTTATCTGCTGCTGTAGCCGCCGCCGACTCTTCTAGGAAGGCTCCCAGTGAGAACATTTTTGTAACCTGGCTGCTGGGACTTGATCCCATTCAGCCATGAGAGCATTAGAGGGAAGTCGGCCATTGATGCTGGGTGATAAGGCTCACAGTCGGTGTTGGATTGGGTTGAAGTCAGGGCTCTCTGTACAGGCCTGTCAGCTTCTTACACATTTCTTTAAGCACGTGATCGTGTGTCATGTTGTTATCATTCCCTAACAACATACAGTGGACGTGCTGTAGACACGTGTGTCCTCTCGTCGAAGACTTGTCCCAAAGAGACCTCCTCCTGAGATAACGACCGGAATCCACACAAATCACATCCGAGCGTGTTGATGTCTTTTTTATTCTTATCAAGTCCTTTCATGCCTGTCAGTGGAAGCTGTGAGGCGAGATATCGCTCATCGACTTGAAGTGTTTTGGGGTCCAGATAGTGTCTGGTCTCCCCTCCGAAATCAGATCATGGTGAAAAGACGACGCCTCGTCTTCAGAATCGAGCACTAACATTTCATTTTTAAGACGTGTCTATTCAAGTTTTAAAGGATTAATTGATGTGTTTTTCCAAAAAATCGTGTTATGCACGCTGGATTTCTGGCATTTTGGAGCCGAACGCTTTGTTTAGACTTCTGACGTAGCGGCTGAGGGAGGGGAGGAAGCAATGCAAGGGCGCAGAAAGCGACAAATGCTGTTTGCTCGTCGAGAGATGGAATTTGTGTGTGTGTGTGTGTGTGTGTGTGTGTGTGTGTGTTTTAAATAGTTCGAATGCAATTTAGCAGCTGGCTCATGAGGTTCCTTTGCCTTCTTCCTCTTTTCTTCCTCCGCACTCTTCCCATCCTTTTTTTTTTTTTTTTTTCTTCTCCCCATCTTTGTTGGTGCGGTTATGATAGATGAGTGTATTATAACGCTGGGACTTGAAGCGGGGGAAATCAATGCCCATTCCTCAGAGGTGTGTGTGTGTGCGTGTGTGTGTGTGTGTGTTTGCCAGTTGGCTGTTTGTTAAGAGGTTAGAAGCTGGATACATTCATTGTTTTGGGAGCCAGGGGCTGCAGCTGAGCTGCTCTGTCTTGATCTGCTTTCCTTTGACTCAGCAAACCCGGCCAGGCCAGACAACACACACACACACACACACACACACACACGCACATTAACAATGCACGCACCCACCCACTTGTACGCTCACACACTCAGATCTAGAGAGACCGTCCCACTCACAACACAGACGTTACACAATCCAGCAGAGACTGAAGTCTTACCTGGGTGGCTGCCTGATTGCCCATCCATTACCTCCTTCATTCCAGTCTCTTGACTCTTGTTTCAGGCAACAGAGTTTGTATTAGGTCCTTTGGAGAGTACATTTTATCCTCATCTTTCATGCTGAGTTCTGCCGTGGTGTACGGTGACCCACACATTTGTGCCATTTACCAGCAGCGAGCTCTGAAAAAAACGAAACATGGAGGAAGCTAACGCACCTTATAAAGAGCGCATGGGACTTTACTTCAGAGATATAGTGAGCGGAGAGTGATTCTTTTATCTCGTTTGAATTGGGCCATGATTCACACATATGTTGGTCAATATAAAAGATAATTTTGCAAGTCAAGAAAGTCACAGTTTGCAAAAATATCATGTTGTTTTGTGTCAAGCCGTCAGTGAGCTCCATCGCCTCGCTCAACATACGTCGCCAACACCAACATGGATAGAAGAAGATGAAGATCACAATAAAACTGCTCATATTGACAGATAAAGTTATGTGAAAGGGTCGTCGGGTTTGTGAGCAGCTCTACAAGGTTTATTCGACGGGTTTTGCCGATCGTTCAAACGAGACGACGCCACCAAATGCAACTGTTTAGTCTTCATAATCACGTACTTTCACTTATATTTTGTTGATTTTATAACAAACTGAGTTCATTGACGTGGAAATGTATCTTTTAAATTGACCATACAAAGTTTTTCGTCCCATGCGGTCGTTCTATGACGGGCAAGAGGTTTTGTTGATTTGCTTTTGAGGACACTCGTTTGTCCCCAGAGTAAAGAATAATTAGCATGTGCAATCCATCCCGGTGTACTTACATCGTTGTTCAAAGGTAATGCAATGCAGAGCTCACACTTAGCATCCCATGACAATAAACAGCAGTTCACTGCAGTGGATTTACAAGAGCCCACAAGTTGATTTCTGTGTTTCTGTGTTGAAAAAATATAGTGCTCGTCCAGCATGCAAACCAATTTGAAAAACGGTGTCGAGAAACACACGATTTTGCAGCTATGTGCTAAAATTCGCAAAACACACTGGCACGCTCCTCTGAAGTGGTGTCGAGAGCTTTGTTACACTTGTGGGCTGAAGCGCTTTCTGGCCGTGATACAAGTCCAGATATTGTTGATCATCTCTCCACTTTCACACCGTAGGAGAGAGAAAAACAGTCTGTCTTTTCTTTTTTTTCCCTCTCTATTCACCCTCATTTCACGCAGAAACAGGTCACGGTGTCGAACATGTAGCTCCTAAATGGACGGGAACAAAATGTTTTCTGCTTTATGTCAAAAACAAAATATTAAAAAAAAAAAACGACACCTGAATTCCTCGTCGAGCCCTCAGTCGTCTCTCAAAACAAACTGTGTTTTATACTTGAATGCTACGGAGCGCTGTGCTGAATTCTACATGAACTGCAAACAAGCTGCAACGTCTGGAAAAACACGACGCAGCAGCTGCGGGATTATCCGAGACAAACAGGAATAAGTAAAAATGTGTTTTCCTTTTTTTTTTCTGTGCAGACTAAAAAGAAATCTGTCCTCCCTATATGCAGACTTTGAAGAGGGGGGAAACCGCCGGTGAAAAGCAAAAGCGAAGAAAGCTGATTAGTTCTTCTGGATCGCTGCCCGATAACTATAATTTCGAGTAGGGTCGTTTGCGGCCATCGATCGGTGGACTGAGCGCGTTGAAGAGAGTGTTGGCGGTGGACAGGTCAGGAGGAGTGATGGTGTTGTTGGGGTGAAATTCTCCTCCTGTGCCCGGGGTCTATCATTTCACATCTACCTTACGTGTACTTTCATAGCTGCCATAAAAACAGATATGATTAGAGGCGGTGCAAAGATTAACACCTTCCACCAACAGTTTACCTTGATTTAGCGCTGTAATAATGTTTCGGAAGGCTAAAAGAAATCCCTCATGGTACTGAAAGACTCTTGAAAGATATTATGAGATAAAGTTAGCTGATAAATAAGTTTGCTGCAGTTAATCTCTTTTGTTTTTGTCCTTAAAGCCACGCCACTTAATATTTCTACATTAGCATTAATTCAAATGACTACACGCAGCGTTAAAGTGGTCGTAAGAAATCTGTTTTTAGCTCCGCGGTGAGGTAGCTCTGTTAGCTGTTAGCTCAGCTAGCCAAACGCGCCACAGGACCTTTTGGCGTTATTGTATGTTGTTCAAAAATCAGACGGAAGACAGAAAATATGTCATGTCCTCACACCGAAACGATTGAATAGGTTGATTGCCAGTGACACCGTTCATAAAACAATATGGCCGGTCTGTTAGCTGTTAGCTCTATTAGCCAAACAAACTACACGACTCTGTTCCCAGCTGGCTGCGAACAGCTAAACATCTCTCCTCTTATCATTTCATACACGGAGTTGTTGTTCACAATGTAGCATTATCAAGGAAAAGACACTAGCTTGTGCTAAGTAGCCAGCCACTGATAGTAACTATGATAAAAGCACGATAAAACACCTTCAGTTTTGGTCAGCGCTCTGTTTGGTTTGTCATTTAATAAGCAATAGTTACACTATGTAAATGCTAAAATTACATCCCAGAAGTGTCACGGAGACAATCTTTTGCTGTCCTTCACGGGAAAATGGGATGTCGCTTCTCTCCAGCCCTGATTTAGCTACTTAATGACTCATGAGTTGGTGGAGACCAAAACCAGAGCTAAAAAAGAGTGAATACTGGACTTATATTCATCCGGCGGACACAAACCAAATGCAAAATGAATGCTAATGTTGCTCCATAACTGCTGGATGTGTAAACAACAAGTTAACTTACAGGAAATGTTGACAGCAGTCCAGTGTTGTGTTCTAAGGTTGTTTCCTCCCTCCCCAGATTGTCAAAAATCTGAAAGTGTTGTTTTCTTGAGATCTGTCAGTTAAGGAATGAAAAAAGGTGTTTCAAAGTATTTTCTTGATTCTAAATCGGCAGCCAAAAACTTAACTTAACTTTGACAGTTGTTCTTCAGCATTTCTTGAAACATGTTGAAATATTTTTAACTAAATTAAAGATGTAATAACTTGTTAAATCTTTGCTGTGAGGATTTGATATTGTGAATCTTGCTGATGAAGCATCTACCCAGTGTACTGTACACACAACCAACACGTTTTTGTTCTCAGCCCCCGAAGAAGAAAGAAAAAACGACTTTTCATTCTGAGATTATTTACTGTGAGTAACCCTCATAATATGTGTGTGTTTGCAGGTCTGGACGACTGCTTGCAGCAATACGTGTGTGTGTTTGAGCGCGGCGGTGTGTGCGGCGAGAGGCTGCTGAGGATTAGCCACGCCGAGCTGGAGGAGCTGGGAGTTTCTCGCATCGGGCACCAGGAGCTCATTCTGGAGGCTGTGGACTTGCTCTGTGCTCTGGTGAGTGTGTGTGTGTGTGTGTGTGTGTGTGTGGTGCTAGACTCTCATCAGCCGTCGTTATGACTGCAGCTGTTAATGTATTCATGTTCTGCTCCAGTGCACAATATAATAGATACGCAGTAAATTGTCACTTTGCTGCATCACATCGTTGCATCTCATCTCCCGGCCTTGTCACAGCCACAAAGTAAAGAAAGTAGTTTCAAAATGGCACTTTAAATCTCTCTCCGGTTGTAATAACAGAAGTATTATGAAAGACACTTCTTAAATTCCTTAAGTGGCCAGCACCATAAAGTTAAAATGACTAAATGGTCTGCGGGGAGACAGAAGAAGAGTTATTGGCGGCTGAGGGAGGCTGTCAGCGCGTAAACAAACTACAGCCCGTCGTATAACGTTGAAGTTCAATATTTGCTGAATGTGATTTATCTTTTTCCCCCGCTCATAAAACAAAAGCACTTGGTTTGGGATTAAAGATAATTGAATAAAGTCTTAATTGCATGTAACTCTGGAGAGTATAAGAAAAGTAAACCAAAGGAAATTAAAGGCCTCAATTTAAATTTAATAATGCAGCTCATCAGATAGGAAAAAGTTCTTCCTAAGAGGCGCAATGTAGAGATTTAGGGGCAGAAAATTGTTGTGTTTTTGTTATGTTAGAATGAGTCTTTCATAGACTACTACTACCGTAACCTCAGTAACAAACGTGTTACGAACGGATGAAAGTCCTGTGCTTGTCTTACCAAAACATTCACCGAATGTGGACTTTTTCCCTCTTTATACTACTTTACCTGACTCCCTCCTTTGCTACGGTAATTATTACTACGTCCACCAGAGGTCGCTGCCTAACAAAAAACATTAACCGTCAACCTATATGGTTGTTTTTCTGACGAGGACGAGCTGTAAAAGTCCTTTAATTTAACTTCAAACTCTCAAACTCCTAAAAATGGATTTAATTATGAATACATAATGAAGAGCTGAGGTGTTCAAACAGTTTGATGACCTTGTCTCAACCAACCATGTGACATGATTAATTAATATACACCAGACTCCTTCCCGAAGATCTGATAAACATGCTGACAATTAGGATGCTGTTTAGTATTCATGGTCTTTCACCGTCCGTGGGCTAATCTTTGTTTACGTCTGTTCTCCTGTGTATGTGTGTGTGTGTGTGTGTGCGTGTGTGTGTGCGTGTGCATGTGTGTCTGTGTGTGTGTGCAGAACTCAGGTCTGGAGACGGAGAGCGTCCGGACTCTGGCCCACAAACTCGGCGCCTCTGCCAAGAACCTGCAGAACTTCATTTCCGGCCGGCGTCGCAGCAGCCAATCAGAGAGCAGGTCCTCGCGGCGGCTCCCCAACGACCTGCTGACCTCCGTAGTCGACCTCATCACCGCCGCCAAGAGCCTGCTCGCCTGGCTGGACAGGTAATGTGTTCACCCCTCTGACTCTTTCTCTGAGATACTCTTGTTTCTCTGCGTGACTCTCACGACTGTGACATGTCAAAATGCCTTCCGGGAGAAAAGACAGATTACAGGAACAAAATAATGGAGAAATCATCGGCTGCATTCAGAAACGAGGGACAGAAAGACCTCCTGTTAGTCTGACATGGAGTTATTTGGTCATATCGGAACAGACTGACTGAACTCCTTGTGAAACAAGAAACAAGAACAAGTGAAACCAGATAAACAGTCGGTAGCTTCTTTTAAATGAGCTGAATTAGATGTATTCGTTTTAATATGTATATTTGATTATATATTAAATATTACTGCCGACATATTTTTTTATTATGTATGCGTCAGAATAATTATAGTCCATTCAGGAATTACAAATACTTGTGCATGTATATTAGAGCTGAAGCAGCTAGTCAGTCGACAGATGTGAAGATTCATTCACAAAGACAGACATCTATACAGATGAATAAAGAAAAGTTATAACTAGTTAGCAGTATATAAAAAACAAAAGATATAAAGAGAAATAGAAAAAAGAAACTCAACAGTGAAGAACTGTCTGAGGTAAACTGACAGAATGACATCGCTGAAGTCTTTTTTTTTTTCAGGAAAAACACCTAAAATTATAGATATAAGTAGGCCTCCGTTAAATAAGAGCGGTTGCATCACAATCAGTGGGTTAACAGGAGGGATGTCACACCTGAGAGAAAGTCTACCTCTGCAGAACGCATGATTGACAGGTGACGGGAGGGGAAGAGCGAGGACAGACTGTCACTTAGTCAGTCGACTGTCGATGGCATCTTTCTCTCGGTATAAGTATAAAGTGCTAAAATGGGTTTGCCAAATGTGCTTGGCTGTGAATATACCCAAGTGAAGTATATGTGTGGGAAACACTACTTGCAATAACTTCTGGGTAGAAAAACTTCACCATCGCGCTTTAATTGTTGTTTTTTTCATGATGTTTCTTTGTTGTATACATCTGATTCATCTCACATGCATGTTTGAAGCTTTTATATCTGATTCAACAACTTCACTAACGTTAGTTCAGAGGCCGAATGTTTCTGTTGGGCCACAGAGTGAAGAAAATGACAGGAATTACTTTTTGGTTTCTTTTATTTATTGAACACAAGGGGGGGAAAAAATACACAATAGATCAAAAGAAAGATAGAGAATACATTCAGTAGATAATGATTGGGAATTTAAAAAACAATAACTTCAGAAAGAAAGTTTTATTAAACTGAAATAAAGCTACAAAACAATGAAACAACAGAAGAGGTTTTAAGAGGTTTGGTCTGAGTAAAGATAGACTCGGCCCGTCTGCCTCTTCTCTTAATGTTTTAAAACATTTAACACTTCAGGAGAAGATTTACAGAGATCAACTTTAGTGCACCTCAGATAAAATATGCAGTGAAATTGTGCGGGAGGAGCTAAAAAAAGGGTCTTGAAATATAAAACATGAAGACATGTCGAATATCTCACCTTGTTGGGCTCAAAGAACATGACTCAGACATGTTATAGACAGAATCAGTGATCGACTAATCCATCGCCTGTAAAAGTTTTCTTTTCTAGTTTTCTCCATGTTGCAGAACTGATGCTCCAATCTGCAAAACGTTCTCTCTGCCGCAGGCGTCTTTTCAGAAATCTGTATTTCTTTTTCCAACGGGAAAATGTCAGCGTTTCGCCGTCTCTCGCTCTCTTGTCCTCCCTGTCACTTCACTTATTCATGACTCTACTCGATCTCCCGCGCAAGACACAAACACACATCACGAGACGCAACCAAAGGTCTCTGACATGCGCGTCTTTGAAAATGCCGGCCACCCACATCTGTCCCGAGGCCGTCCAGACACGGCGAAGCATACAGAGCTCAGACCCGTGAAGAACGCCCACGCGCTCGCACAAACACACACTGGCAGACACACGCCCACGTCCGCACGCACTGACACACACGCACTTATGCAAAGCGTGTTCGCCCACGCACGGGTGATGCAACTGCAAAGCGACATTGAGAAAGGGATAGACTCAGCAGAGCCGGGCGCTTCACACTCTCTATATTCTCCGTCTCCGAGACATAACTCGGCGTTCAGGCATTGTCAAACACTCCCTTTCATGCCTTTATCCTGCACAGCCGACGTGAAAGAAAGAGCCATTTTCCAGCTGCGTGAGGCCACGCTGATAAATTTGACATGCATATGATCCCAGTAGAGCTTTTATTTCAGGGATATATCATCGTCTGAAATTGATTTCCACTGAATAACAAATGAGCGCGTAAAACAGGCTGCGTGGTTGGTGATGTGTTGAATTCATTAGTAGACCCTAACGATGTGGAAAAGGTTACGTTTCCCGAACGGCGTTTGGCTTCGCTCCGTCTTGTACTCGTACCCGCCAGATGACTCCTTCCCTAAAAGGTTTCCAAATTAGCATAAATCGTGTTAAAAACTGAACTTTCATCTCTCCCCTGATTGTGAGTTATTAAACCTCTCAGGGACAGAGGAGAAGTGCAACATCGGTTCAGCGCTCAGGCAGCAAATGTAAAGCACTTTGTAGTTTCCTCTGTAAACGACTTGTGAAGACAACTCTGCAAACCTTTTTTCGTGGAGAAAATAACAGCGTGGGTTCGGCACGGATCATCTTTTCAACACTTTTCTCTTTGTCTGTGGCGACAAACACCATTTTCATCACACTGACACACGGCGCAGCAGCCGAGATATTCCCCTTTGAATCTGTCAGGGGGTGAAATTATTATCCAGCGGTAACTGATATTTACAGTATTTCTCCCTCTTTGAACTCCTCATTTCCTCTTTTTATGCACACTGGAAGCACCTTACCTATGAATTAATAACACGACCTCAGAGAGTACAGTTTATGTGATGTATTTTGCTGATAGTCTAAAAATGCAGCGGCGGGTCTTTCCTTCTGTTGTATCTCTATTTTTAACCAAAGGAGTGAATGAGTAGACATTTACCTCCGAGACCACTTGTTGCTGGTCTACAGCTGCCTCAGGCACTTTTTTTTTTGGTAGCCATGCCCTTAAGCATACCCCTCCTTCTCGACGATTTTACTCTAAACGGAACTGTAATTTACAAAATGAACATCATGCTGAGTTGAGGAAGACTTAATTCTACAGATTGAGACCATGAACTTATCTTTACTGACTTTACTGTGTTGATAAAGGGATTGAGAAGTGGGGTCATTTTCTCATAAGCTTACGGACATTTGGATTTTTTTGCAACCAGCGGAGTCACCCCCTGCTGGCCAGTGTCTCACAATATTATGGAAAGGATCCCTATAGAGAGAGATCTGAGTATCTTTGTTTTTGTTCCGTTGCATCGCTCTGTTCAAATCCACCAGACTCCATTGACAAAAACAGCAATTTAACCTCGCAGAGCATTTGGCCGTTTACCACGGCCTCGATCTGTTCGTTCGTTTGAGTCATCGGCGTGACGTCGGTGCTCCTCAAGAAAGTCTAAGTCAGACTGAATCTAAAAATATCTGCATCACATCTGTGTCGTCACGTTTGACTGAGTTATAACTCTGAGAAGTTGTCAGTGCCTTAAACTTCCTTAATTGCCGCAATTTGACTCTGAGCTTGAAAAAAAAAAAAGTGTTTTGTGAGCGTTGTTTGAGTGTTGGAGCCTGACGGTTAGCAAACAGTTTGTGTAGCCTTAGGTGCTGCGTATATATAGCACACAGCCTCAATACTGATGACCCAAATCACACACACACACACACACACACACCACAGATACATCATTCACTAGAGGCTGTGGCCGGATTTTAATCTGGGTCTTTAGAACAATGAAGCAAAGTAATGGCGTGTGTGTTATTATAGTGACTTTGCTGTATGTCAGCGGCGGTTCGGGTCTCTCTTTGTGTCTGTCTGCAGTCATTAGCACCCCATTAGCTGCAGCATGTTCCTCATCATCATCAACACCTCGTTCACACCTGAGCAGTCCGTTATGTTACAGTGCGCCGCGGGCCTCATTTATAAACATTGTGTTTGCACAAAAGGGGCTTTAAAGACCCTCTTCTCACTGAAAATAAAGGCTTTCATAAAACAAACTTGACAGCAGAATGAGCTCACTTCGGTGGAAACTCTGATTATGCACAAAAACATGTGGGAGACTTGATTGTGGTGGCATAATAAACCCACATTGGTCTAATAACCCTCCTCACACAGTTGTTTTAAGAGAACAACGAGCCTTAAACTGCCTTTTCTCTCCGTTTGTTTCTGGAGCCTGGACTGAAATGACAAGTAGTCGGTGTGAGGTGTGTAAACTGGTGCACTCGGAGCACAATGGCCTATTTACCTTGTTCTCTAACGCAGCTTCATTCATCCGTCCGCTAGAGCTGTGTGCTCTTTCCTCTGTGGAGATGTATATTAAGGAAGCCCGACGTCATGGGCAAGTTTTCTCCAGCGTCCCCTGAACGCACCTGTACTGGTTTGGATTCCTGAGCTAGTTTGTCTTCGTACACAACGTTTTCTTAGTTTTGAGTTCTCGACCTGGCAGAACAACGAGTTACAGTTCTACGTATTTGTTATAAACAAACAGACAAACAGCGTTCCCAACCGAAGGATTAGACTGTTGTTGTTGTTTCGGTGTCCGACTTCCCGTCTGCTCTGTTCCGAATTCGGCTGAACTGCTGCGCCGTGCTCCGGCATCTGGCAGAAATAGAAGCCTTGCGTTTCTGCCACGGAAGGGTTTCGGACTGCCGCGGTGAATCAGACACGGTCCGAACACGGACCTGGTGGAATTTAGGGGTTTTATTGTGTTTTCCAACTCAGATCAGGATCATGTCGACAGTTGCTTGTTCACACGTGCAGCACACAATGGAAGACTGTTAAAAAATAATCCATATGAGGCTACAGACTGTTTTTTTGCGTTGAAATCAATCCTACAAGTATTTAGACGTGTCCGCAATATCAACGAAACGGTGAAGAGAGCGATACAGGCACGTAGAGAAGAGCACGAAGCAGCTACAGTCCCAGAACCAAGATCCCAGCTGGGAAATCTTCTGGGCAGATATTTCTCCGAACTTTGATGATGAGCACTTTAAACGCCATTTTAATTTGTGGAACAGCTGATTAAACCTGCACTAGCACAGTTGTCTGCTCTATTCGCACACATGTGGCCCACCTGGATTTAGGACCGGGGAGCTGGCAGGGTAGAGTCTGAGGCCAATAATGCAGATGTTTGTTTTCACACATACGGCTCTTCTGGGTAAACTCTGGGTGAACCCGGAGCTGCAGTGCATGTGTGAAATGGGCTTCGTCTGGAAATTGAATCACACTCGATGTCACGGCGCAGACGGCGACATCTAAATGCCTCGGGGGGGCAACCAGAAAAGACTGGCTTTGATTTCGATTGATTCGTGTTTGCAAGGAGATTTTAACAGATAGATAATCATTGATTGGTTGAACAAATGCTTTATTATTTATAATTTCAGTAATAATCAATAGTTTAGATGAAGGTGATATACATGGATTCTCCTAAGACACTAAATCAAACATACTTAATGGAACAGGGTAATGATCCGTACGATAAGACCCGCCTTCTTGACGTTTAGCAACCAATCAGTGACAAACAACCACCTGTTGCTGTGACAACCGTTTGATGGACAAATTAAACAATTGAAAGACGCTACTGGGAATATCTGACAAGGATTTTCACCGTTTTCTGACATTTTAACAGAGTAAACAGTCAATCAATGCAATAATAATTGATAGGTTACGTAAACAATCAGCTCTATATGGATCGCCCGCTTCATTAACCATATACATATTGTTGTTTTAATCACATTTCTCAGCTTTATAGCATGTTTTCTTTATCAAATCTAAAGAGAAATGACATAACCATCATTTTTCTGTCACTTTACATACAGTATATACGTTATACTGCAGATTGAGTCTTGAACCTGCATCCTGTAAATGTTTTTACCTGTGTACTCACACACACACACACACACACACACACTGTAACAATGCTGCTGCCCGTCTCCACTGTACATTATCTAACGCAGCAGAAGCATTTTTAAGACGTGCCGCTGTGTGTTATCTGTTCCTCCCAGGTCTCCCTTTGCTGCAGTGGCAGACTACTCAGTAACCCGAAATAATGTCATTCAGCTCTGCCTGGAGCTCACCACCATTGTACAGCAGGTGTGTTGAATTGTTTGCGTGTGTCCGTGTGTGTGTGTTTATGTGAAAGCTCGTATTCTGCCGTGGTTGTCATATCCCCCTAAGAAACTGTGTGTGTGTGTGTGTGGGTGGAATGCAGCAGACTCTGCTCTCTGCATCTTTGAGCAAGACTCGATTTCTTTGCTATTTGCGTCCTTACAGTCTGTCTTCTGTATGACTGATGTGTGTGTGTAAATAAAAGATAAATGTGTCTGCGTGCGTTGGCGCGCTTCATATCTGCGAGGGTATATACGCTGCTGCAGGTGCCGGGTTCAGTAATGTGAGGCCCAGACGCCGGGAATGCTGTGTGTGTTTTTGAGTTTTTTTTTTTTTGTTTTTTTTGCAAGACAGGATGTTCTGCTCGCGCTACATTAAATTCTGCTTCTCCCTCAGGACTGTACGGTGTTTGAGACGGAGAACAAAATCCTTCATGTGGTGAGTCTTGCTTCGTCCAGCTGTTATATTGCTGCTGTATTTGCTCTGTGTTGATGGGTAGCGTCCTTTTTCTCTGTGCGTCTTTATCCCTTCATACACGCTCACACACTGCTCCACAAACAGAAACTTCAGGATGATAATAATAAATCACAACAGCACATCCTGCTGAGTTTAAGGGACGTTTTGGGGAAGTGTGCATTGTTGTGTTCTTGCCAAGAGATAGATTAAAAGATATAAATGTCTGTTGAATACAAAGCTGCCAGCCGACAAGTGATTAGCTTAGCTTAGCATAAAGACAGGAGGCAAATGAAAAAGTCCAAAGTTCAAAAACACAAATTACAGCAAAGCACAGTAACATATCCCAACACTCGGCCATCAGAATGTGCCAAAAAACAAAAATGATGTGTTCTTAGTAATAAAAACAAAATATGTATCCATTTCAAACCTGTACAGGTGCTGGTAGGCTAGCAGTTTCCCCCTGATTCCAGTCTTTATGCTAAGCTAGGCTAGTTGCATCCTGCCTGAAGCTCCATACTTAATGCTGCATTCACACCATGTTCACCTGGGGAAGAAAAGGAAAAACTTTTTCTGACTTGGGAGTGTAAACACAATGGAGCTGCAATGATTAGTCGTTGGACCAAAAATGAATTTATAACTACTTTGATAGTTTTGATCTATTAATCGTCCTTTTTCCAAGCAAAGACTGCACAATTTGCTGGTTTCAGCTCCTCAAATGTCAGAATTTGCTCCGACTACAGGGTGAACTGAATAGAATTTGGTGGCCAAAGGTCAGAGGTCAAGATCACCGTGACCTCACAAAACACATTTCTGTCCATCACTCAAGAATTCGAACAATAACTGCCATAAAATTCGACGTATAAATGTCTAACAGGATGAAATGATCTAAAATCTAAAAGGTCAGAGGTTAAATCCACTGTGACATCATGATATCCTGCAAAAAAAAATGTTCTGGCCCATTATTCAACATCACAGCTTGACTTTCTACAAGCTGATGCTGTTTTTTTGCATAGTAATCCATGGAACGAACCCCAGGAACACTCCGTGTCCTTCTCTTTCTTCATCCACGGCAGAGTTAAAAAGATTAAAAAAAAACATTTATTGGACAAAAAATTATCATACGCCTCCGAGTACAGGATGAGTCATCAACAATTCATATCGTTCACCGAGAAGTTTCAAACTCTAAAATACTCCTCATAAAAACAGAATATAAATGCAGCCACAGCACCACTGATGTTCTGTCAGAGACTCTCTGACTCCTAATTACAACTCTGAGGTTGATGTTAATGGTTTTTTTTCGAGGTGGTTGCTCGTAACTCGTGGTTCACCGAGGTCGCAGACGGGAGAGTAGTTTTAATCTTTTCATCCAACTCTTGGCAAGATCCTTCAAAAAAGGTTGGTCCAACTTACTCCAAAAAATCCAAAAAAATTAATAATTCAGCAGCAACATCTCCTTCCAGAAAAAAAAACACGATCTGGATCAGCTGCTCCCAAACTGAAGGGCTGCTACGGTTTAATTGACCGTTTTCCCAGCAGGCGTTTTTGACGTGTCAAACACGAGTGTTGCTAATACGTCTGCTAATTGCTGCACGCCACCGCAGTAATTGCTGGAACACAGCTTTCAATGACATTAATGTTATTAGTTCCACCTGTGCTTTACCTGCTATGACAGGTGGAAATGTCCTTTGTGAAAGAAAAGTGCTTTCCAAATATGTTGACGCTTCTCGTGCTGTCAATATGTGAAGCAGAAAGCTTTACGTCTTCAGTAAATGTTTGGTAGACGTCCAGAAAACATGCTGTCAGTATTATTGCCTCCCCGCTAAAACTGTGGATGGCATGTTGCCTGGAGTCTTCGGTTCTTGCTGCCCTCCATTTGCTTTTTAATTTAATTTGTGAACGCCGTGGACCCACAAATTAAATTCACCACCATTATATCGGTGTGGAGGCAGATCGTTTGGAGACCCTCGACAAATAAACCAAAAAAAATGATCTGCACGGATGCTCCCTGGGGTCAGCGAGATAATACGTTCTCTAGTAGTCATTTATGTGAACTGACCCTTTAAAGTGAGACAGGAAGCCCCAGAGGTGTGTTAATGTTTGCAGCCTCTAACAACATCGATTCTGAACCTGACTATTAAACATTTGGAGGGGGAATCTGTTGGTTTTCTTACCGAAAAAAGCTCTAATAAAAGACAAAAGCAGCAGCACAAAGCTGACAAACACGGAGGTTGTTTTCTCTTTTGTTTTCATCTGTTTTCCGTGCTTCCACAGGTGAACTCGCTCTATAAAAGCTGTGTGTGTGTTATTATTCGTCCTCTCCCGTTTTCTCTCTGTAGTGCAAAACTCTGTCGGAGGTGTGTGAGCACATTGTTTGTGTGTCATCGGACCCGCTGGTATCTCAGTCGGCCCACCTCGAGCTGGTTCACCTCACCAACATCAAACCCTCAGAAGGCCTGGTAATGACTCTGTGTGTGTGTGTGTGTGTGTGCATGCACTGGTACATGTTCTTTTGTTTGTGTGCATGGGTGTATTTGAGGTTGAAGTGTCAGTCGTTTTGGAAATCTTTCAACATGTACAGCAGCACGATTTCTAGCTCAGTACATTCACTCAGGTACAGAGCAGTTTTGAGGTACCGGCTCATTTTATGCTGCTATAAACAGTGAAATACGGAAGCCCAGAGGGACAAATGACAAATGAGATCTGATCTAAGTTGTTCACTCTTTAGTGTTTATGATTGAGAACTGGTGAGGAAAAGGTTTTGCCAGAATAATCTGTAAAAATTTGTTTTTTTTTGCAGGAGAAACTGAGAAGAAAACACATTTTTCAGGCAGAATGTTTTTTTTACTTTATGATTGTCTTGGGGGTTTGTTCCCAAAACAAAAAACACTTGCACAAATTCAGGTTTCCAAAGATGAATCCTTAAGTTTTCTGAAGATAATGATGCGTCTCGTTCGGTCACCTGTCGCTACTTGCAGGATAGGGAAGTCAGCGAACGAGCCTAAACTTAGCACAAACTAAAATAATTGTTGCTACAGTCGGGTCGATAAACAGGAGTGAAGATAAATCCACTGTTTCAATCCCTAATGATTAGAAATAACCTCTGAGCTCTCTCTGAGGATCCAGTGTGGCGCTGGGTGTTTATTCCTCCAGGAGATCTGGCTCTGCACTCGTTCAATAAAAGATCTGTGCTCTTCTTCAACTCATAACGATTACATGCATATTACCAGGGTTTAAAGTATCCCATCAGCCCTTTGGCAAAATGAGTCTCTTTTCTTCTACAGCTGTTTTTTTTTTTTGAAAACGACTCTTTGAAGACGCTTCACACATTTCATCAATCACGAAGGGAAAGTTTTGAGACAATTTAAAGATGAGAGAGTCTTCATCCCTGAAGCCTTTTGTGTCGTTAAAGTGAAAGCCATTTAAACAGAATTCAAAAAGCCACATTACTGGAGCTCGTCTATCAGTCACGCTCTCGCTCTCTGCTGTCAGGCTGCTGCAAGAGACCAGAATTATGACATTAACATTTTTAGACCGTCTCAAGCGAAGTTTGGCTGCTGTCTGGTTATTGTGCTCGATGCAGCTGGCGCCTGTGCTCTGCCAAAAGATTTTTGTGACCTCGAGTCATTTTAACATTTTCTTCATTTTTTTTGTGAATGAGCGGAGTGAGAAGCTCCTGATATACAGACAGCTACAGCTCTTAGATTAAAGTGACAGATTTAATTGAATTAACATTTCACATATTCCGCTGCTCATCTCATTTTCAGGTTATCAACATTAATTAGGCTGCCACTGAAAACTGTAGTGTTTCTGACTTATCAGCCCTAAAAAAAAGGTGATAAGGCTCATGGGAGTTGTAGTTTTTCTTTTAGTCACTTGCTGTTGTTGAAAGCGTTACTGGATTTGAAACTGACTTTTGTTTTCCTTCCCTCTCTCCATCAGGGAATGTACATCAAGTCGACCTACGACGGCCTCCATGTGATCACAGGAACTACTGAAGGGGTAAAATCATTTCCACACGTTCACACTCTAAACCACAGCCGAGTGGTGTGTGTCAAAGAAAAAGCCCTTACTCAGAACATAACAGATCTTTAGCAGAGTATCAGATTCCATAGGGATGACTCCACACGGCTCTCCCTTTGTATTCGAGTACAGTTTGCCGGACCACTCGGCTGCACCGGTGTACAGACGGTCGATAAACTCAGATCAATTCATAGTCTTCTGTTTTTCTTTCTGTCTCTTCTTCTCTGTCTCCGTAGTCTCCAGCTGACCGCTGTAAGAAGATCCATGCAGGAGATGAAGTCATTCAAGTCAATCACCAGACTGTGGTGGGTTTCTTATTTTGTCTGTGTGTGTGTGTGTGTGTGTGTGTGTGTGCGCGCGCATTCCTATATGTGCTAAATATATCGTCTTGTGTGTATTCAGGTGTTTATATATAGATTTTGTGTGTGAGAGCAAGAAAATTCACTTGTTTCTTCTTGAAATTAGCTTAAATTAAGCGTGAGTTCAAATATCTGGTCTGGACTGGGTAAAATACGTGTTAAAGGACCAGTTCATCTTTTTAAACCCTCTGTATCCACCTTATATAACTGAAAATTTCATTTTGTCCGTTTCTAAAATCATTTAATAATATGAAATTGCCTGTAAACAAACATTTAAAGCAACTATAATGAATATTTTTGTGATAAAAAATAAATCAGATGACAATGTCTGATATGGAAGAGGTTACTCATGGTGATGAATCCACAGATCAGCTCTTCGGATTATTTCAGGATCTTTCAGCTCATTGTTTTGGCTGTCAGGCTCAAATCCAGTCGTCAGGTTCACATTAAAAGTTATTGGCTGACTTTCATATGTGGAGGGTGGTGGTGACTCCACACCTACTCCACCACCACCCTCCACCCAGATGTTTCAGTATGTGTAAGTGTGAAACAACTGGATATTCTTAAGGAGATACAAGTCGCCAAAAAAAAGCCTGATATGAACAGTAACTTTTCAGTATGATTTTGTTGTTGTCTTACGTCTAATTTGTGTTGTTTTTCCTCACTTTAATCGAGAGTCTGAGGACAGAAGGTGTTGTACTCTGTACAGATTGTAATGCCCACTGAAGCAATGTGATTTGTGATTTAGGGCTTTATGATTAAAACTGCATTGACTTGACTTGACATCAGGAGAAACCCAGTGGGATTCACCGTCTTGTTTACACTGGGTGTGGTCTAATATTATAAGACCTCTCAATTGAATTAAGAGTTCAAGCCAGTTGTAATTATGTGTCTTGAATCCTGGTAGCAGGACGACCCGTCTGTTTACAGCCTCACTGCAGACTGTGCAACGCTTTTACAAGGTGCAAAATGCACGCGGCTTGCATCGCAATTAGTGTAATCAGATCCTGCGCCTCGTCTTGCATTACGATCAGATCTCAGGTCAATCCACTAAATGCAATTAAGATAGTGTGTTTGCCTTAATTAGAAAATGAACGCAGAGGAAAGATGCTTGAGCGGCAAGAGAAAAAAATAAAGTTCTGGTGAGCGGATAGTAGCTGTTTGTGTTCACAAATGTCCTGGCAGAGTTTTGTGAAAAACAGTGGCTAAAAATGTGGCGAGATGTATGATAAGATGCATTTGTTTTGAAATTGAGGGCAGGTTACATCACATGAAAGCTCTATAGATAGACTTACCACCTCCACACCCACTTGCCTTTGCACAGAAGGCTCAACAAGCGAAGTCCAATCACGACGTGGACCGAATTCAAACTGCGGGCTGAATATAAAATGCAACGCAGTGATTGTTCATTATCCAGATGACGATAACGCACCAGCGGGTCAGCGGATGCTCTGACCCCTCGGGCATCTCTCGTCCACAGGTGGGCTGGCAGTTACGTAACCTGGTCGGCTCGCTGAGGGCCGATAAAGGCGTCGTGTCCCTGACCCTGAAGAAGCGTCCCCAGAGCACGCTCAGCTCCGCCCCCGCACTGCTGAAGAACATGCGCTGGAAACCCCTCGCTCTGCAGGTGGGACCGGCTCTACCTTTTATAGACTTTATTAAAACACTGCACTGGCCCACATAAGTCCCCACGGCATTCCCACACTCCCTCCACGACTGCAGCCAAAGCGTATAATTAGGTCAGGGTACTGTGGCTCAGCAGGGTTTTGTTTGCCAGCTGAGACAAACTGGAATGACTGGAAGGGAGAATTGATGGCACCATCCACCCACATTCCCACCGCTCCAGCAAATTATGAAATACATCTCCCTAATTAACACTGATTATCTACACAATCAGGAGGAGGCACAAAGCAAAACAGATTTCTCTTCCCTCCGTCACTGTTTTGCTTTTAGGGGAACACTTTGGTTATGACTAGAAATCATGTCTACGGGCTATATAACTAATTTGCTTTTAATAGTCTTTGGAAATCTAATTCCTACCTGCAAATATGTCGACCTGCAACAGATGTTCCAGTCACATTTTTGCGCCGATTTTGTCAGAGTTGGTGGAGACCAACAACGAGCTAAAAGAGAGCGAATGCTTCCTCAAATGCCAGCTTGGCATTTAATGGCAGGATTGCAAAATCACATTTTTACATCCAGAAATAGTGACCAACTTCCACCACCTATGCATTTAACTGTCCAAAAGTCCTTCCATAACACTCTACAATGCCTTTATTCAGTAGTACGAGTAATACTAAGATGAACACTGACTACTTAACGCCATTATATATATATTATTATATTGTTATAAGATGATCGTCAACCTGTGGCCTATAGATTGATGCCTCATTTCACCAGATAGAGCTTCTATGCCCACCCTAGAGCCCACAACAGCCAACAAGTGACGGCAAATACATGAGATTATTTCTAAAAGATGTCAGAAACCTGTAAAAAAATATATATATTTAAAAGCTGTCCACACCTGATCCACCTTCCTTTCTTCAGCCAACCAGAAGTCCTGGCAGCGGTTCAGCCACACCCTCAGGCACACCCACCAAGAACTCCGCCCTCCAGGACCTCCACATCCCCCCTCCACCCGCTGAGCCATACACACCCAGGTACAGTGTCTTCATTTGGGGGGGGGAAAAAAAAAAATCAGCTGATAAGAAAAGTAACAGTGACAGCAGAGAGGGGCTCTGACTCTGACGACCGTTCGTTTGCCGCCTCTGCTGTTGCCATAGGGATGAGACAGGAGCCTTGTCTGGAGATGAGGCATCACGTAACCACGGTGGCGTCAGCGTCGCTAAGCGCTCTGAGTCACCAAACTCCTTCCTGGATCAAGAGTCTCACCGGCGAGAAGAGGACGAGTCCGTGTACTGCACCACGCCGACATATGGTACGCCATTGTGATGAACGTGTGTGTCTGAGAGAGAGGAAATAAGAGGGACGACTGAGTTCAGTCTCATTCTGTTGTATTGAACCACTTCACAAAAAACAATCATGGGGCTGAGAGTCCACCTGCCGCCCCGAGGCTGTTGATAGAAAAGTTTTAGAAAGTGACGGAGGAGAGCTGGGTGATAGAGCTGAAGAACTTTTACAGATCAATTGAATCCATTCATTCAAGTTTAATGACCTGTTTTTATTAAAACTCGGAGAAAAAAGGCTGAATTTAACAACTTTATTTATTTAAAACACACAGGTAATAATGTAACCTCTCCATCATTGGCTCTCTGTGAGTCAGACGTAGGTCGTGACTGACTTCATGTGGCAAGCCTCTGGAGCGGTGAAGCGCCTGAAGGGATGAAATAAGTGCGAGTTCACCCAAAAATCAACGCAACATATTCCACCTCTCTCCTGCTATTTATGCTTCCAGATTGTTTTGGTGTGAGTTTTGGAGCCGTGGAGACGTCTGCCTTCTCCTGAATGTAATGGAGCCGGATGGCTCTTGGCTTGTGGTGCTCAGAGTTTCAAAGAAAGCATTTGAAAAACTCGACAGCAGTGTCTCTTTGCAGAAATCACCACTTGGTCTGAGCAGTTTCATGTAGGAACTGTTTTCTCTCCACCAAACTTCACCTGCTAATCGTGTCACCAGTGATGGAAAGAGTACTGAAAGTCTGCACTCACGTACGAGCACAGTTACGTTACTGAAATATTGCTCATTTACGATTAAACCTACTGGTATTAAAAGTGGGTTATCTTGAGTAAGCGGGTCACGATTTTGTGAGAAAAGACACTGTTGTTGAGTTTTTCTCAAGGAGTTTCTGCCGCTTGTGTGTGGTCTAGCTCCATTATATTCGAGAGAAGTCAGACATCTCTATGGCCGTTATCTCTAAAACTCAGCAACTCACAATCTATATAATAATAAACAGCACTACAGGTATGAGGAAAAAAATGCACCTTTTAAGAAAACAAAAAAAACTGCCATACCTGCGAGCTAATTTGTCCTTTTTATTACCAATTTTCTGAAGTTGTGTGCTCATTTTCTCAAGCCACAATCCTAGATTTTCGATAGTTGGCGGTGAATTTAATTGTTGACTACTTATTGATTAATTGTGGCAAATCTGGATTTGATAGGCTTTTTATGTGGGTTTTTATGTTATGGGGCTCATTTAACACAATAAAGTAAAGCTAATGAACACATTTCTTGTTGATGTTATTATTAATAGAGCTTTAATAGATACTAAAACTGTCATCAACCTGTGACCTACAGATTGACGTCTCATTTCGGGAGATATGAGCCTCTACGCCCACCTTACAGCCCACAACAGCCAAAAACTGATTGCGTAGGCATGAGACCTACTTTCCGTTTTTCCACCTAAGCACCTGTTTCTGACTCTTTGATATCATCAAAGTTAGAGGATCGTGAGTGAATAGTTGGAGATTAATTTAATAGTTGATTAAGTGCTGCAGCTCTAAAATTTGACAGGCTGTTTATGAGCCAGCGTGTGTGTCCGTTAAGTGCTTCCATGGTGTTCAGTTGACGCAATAAAGTGAAACCACTGCACGGTTTTGTTCTTCCTATTAATGGAACTCTATAAATCATGGATGAAGTAAACAAAAACTGTGCAGCAATCCCTAAATCTCACATTTCAGAGGCTAAAAATGGAGCCAGCAAAAACCTAATCCTCTCCAAGGAGAATATTAAGTTTTATAATTATGTGTGTGTTTGTACTCGTAGGCAGGCTGAGGCCCATCTCCATGCCTGTGGAGTGTAACTGGGTGGGCGACTATGAAGACCCAGCCAAGCTTAACAGAGAAAGCCGCAGAGGTGAGTGCCGGCGTGTGGAGTGCATATGTGTGTGTGTGCACCTCCCGAAGAGCCTGTTAGATTCAGTTAAATGTTCCCTTCGCTCTGTATTAAGACGAGATCAGTGTGTGTCGGAGTGTGTGTGTGTGTGTGTGTGTGTATGTGTGTGAGAGAGAGATCAATGCGCCTCCATTCCTTTTCTGTAATTCTCTCTCTGATTAGCATCACAGAGAAGCGAAATAAGAGGGGATGAGAGGGGGGAAAAAAAAGGTAGACAGTTGGCACAAAGACAGAGAAAATGAAAGGGAGGAAGAATAAAAGCGTTGGAAAGGAGAGGAAGAGAGGAGGGAGCGAGGAGGAGGGAGGAACAGGGAGAGAGAGAAAAAAAAAAAAAGACTATTCTCCCTGACCTCCACCTGAATCACTCACGCAGTTGCCATGGCGACGCTGACAGCAGCTCTTCTCGGTGTCTCACTTTCCTCCGGCCGCTGCCTAGCAACCAGGGGAGGACAAGGGCGGAGGAGAGGGAGTGAGACCTGAGTTTCCTCCCCGAGGTGGAGCGGTGCAGAAGAGGAAGTTGGTGGGAAGAGATGTCGAGAGCGCGAACCTGAACTAATCCAATAAACACACACTCACAAAAAAAAAAAAAAAAATGCTTTATTGTCCTGGACGCCGTGACAGAAGGTGGTGGAATACGTCTGTCAGTCAACTTAGAGACTGTGTGCTAAATATTGGATGGAGCTGACATGGCGTCACACGTTCGATTGGGGGTTTTCACATTACGTTCCTTCGCGATTGAGCAAGAATTGAAGACACAGATCTGGGGAGGATATTCAGTACAATGGTAGCCATAATTTACAAAATGGACATCATACTGTGTTGAAGACGACTTGAAACTAGATATTGAGACCATAAACTCATTATTAAACTGCTTACTGAGGTAATAAATCAAGTGAGAAGAAGGGTCGTTTTCTCATAAGCTTACATACAATCGGGCACATTTTTGCAGCCAACCAGTGGATTTGTCCCATTTTTTAGGCCATTAAAAGGAATAAAGGTTTATGGCATGTAAACATTAGCTTATGTTGTCTATGACTGAACTGAATGTACGTTCGGCTAACACTTGAGAGACACAAACTGGGGCTAGCTAGCTAGCAGCATACTTTCCATATGTGTGTGTGTGGAGTGTGTCATTGTTTCACAAACAAAAGTTATATTAAAAACGTTTGTTATGACGATGATTTTCAAAATATTTTTAATCATGTAGTGATTGCATCCATGCTTGCTTGCTCCTAATGACTGATTAGCTCAATAATGATGGTGTGATTAAAGGTCACAGTCTGTAAGTTAATAATTATGTATTATTTTTAACACCACTAGTCTGATTTTAATGAATCTTTGAGTGATGTGACCTTCTTGCATTGTGCATTGTATAAATATATTTCTTAATTTTAGTCTCAAATAAACCCAAGAAAAACCTCAACGACAGTAAAAAACGTCTGTAGCACTGAAGTTAAAATCAATACTGTAGAAAAAAAAACATTATTTTGAATGTGTTTGTATTTGCATTCCACAGAAGCGTCACTGATGCGTTACGTGGGACTGTCCACCATTGACGACCGGACCGGCCCTGACGACTACTCCTCCCACACAGCTCGTCCGGGCAAACGGTCCAATGACACGGCCAAACGCGCCAAGAGGCGGAGCCACCACAGCCAAAGCCCCTCCCACTACGTCCTCCAGACGAGTCAGAGAGATTCTCCGCCGAGAGATCCCGCCTCCATTTATCATGTGAGTCAGCTAATCGATTAATCGACCATGTTGACACGGCAGCCATTTTCTTTTGATGTTACGCTCAGGGTGGTAAGCTAATAGCTAATATCTTATGTATTTAATCTGACAAATCATCATGTCATAGCATCCTGATTGATTAGCTTTTGTTAGCTAATGTATGCTAACCTAAAACAATATATTTGATGAGTCGTTAGCATTGCAGTGACAGTGAAACAACAGCTAACGTTAGCAGACGTTATGATTTGATCATGATTTGTCCGATTAAATACGTTAAGTGAACCAAGGAAAGCTGTTCTTCCCTGTTTTCAGTCTTTAGGCAAAGCTAAACTAAGCTAACATCTGCTTTTCCGTCTTCATAGGATACAGATGTAATTATTGGTAGCAATGTACTTGAGCACAAAAAGTTAATAAGTTTATATTCCATAAAACCCTCAAACTAGCTGTTTCCCTAAGCTAGCTGTTCCTCTCTATTCCCAGTCGTTAAGCTAAACTAAGATATGCTAAGCTAATGGCAGCTTTTCCAGGTTCATTGCTACAGCACAAATGTAAGAATGGTATCAATCGTTTCCTCTAATTCTCGTCAAGAAAGCAAACTGTCAAACTAGTTTTTAAGATAAGTTTTTGGTGTTTTAGTGCGTTTTGAAAAGCACAGCAGTGAGGTCTTGGCATCCATGTTGCTAAAGCTGATAACGACAGAAGTTCCAGCATTTGAAAGGTTAGAAATATAATTAATTCTGCCTGAAGTTGCAGGTTTTAGCTTCCACATTGCGTTATGTAGTTGCATAATTGTGATCAAACCAGGTTATGAAACTCATCTTCTTGACGTCTCCCCTCAGCTGCCTCCTCAGAGCAAAGACAAGTCGAATGACGTAACGATGAGCCTCCTCTCTGATTTGTTTTGATACTCAGAGGTTTGAGGGGAAAAGAGAAAACATTTGAGCTTCAACCCCCTGATGAAAAAGCGCAGCAGTGGAGTGTGATCCGAGCGAATGCTGACTCCTTATTACCCTCCTGTCACTTCCATGACATCTGTCTGCCCTGGCTGTCCGTCTGAGCTTCGCCGCTCCCACGTCCAGACAGTCGGCCTGGCCGGCGGCGACCTTATACGTTCTGACAGCGTCTCTTTGTAAATTAAATGCGTTTGCATGTTCGTGTGTGTGTGTCTGTGTGCGTGCCCGTGTTTGCGCGAGTGTTTACAGTGTGCATGGCTGCTGCGATGGCAGATGGCGTGTCAGTGGGTGTGGGCGGGACCATGTCATCTGTCTTGCTGAGCGTGGGGCTCTGAGTGGCCGAGATCCAGGATCTGACATGTGTAATTTCGTGACATCAGAGCCGGTTGTGTCGGCCCCGTCTGACCTGTCGAGAGAGGTCACATCTCACATATGCCGGCCGGAGGTGAATGATGTAGATCAGAGGTTTTGTTAGAGGTTTAAGGTGGAGAGACACGAGGTGAAAGTACTGCGACCTTGAAATAAACACCCACGAATCAGCTTGGAAATCATCAGTGTCAGAGGAAGCATTCAGAACGGAGTTTTAACTGGTCTCAATTGAATAACGATGCCTCTCATGACCTACATAAGCAAAAAAGAACACGAGTGAGTAGATTAACAACTATATTTTGTGCTGTAGCAGTGGAAACACCACCACTTTTGTCCACAGGGGTCGCCAAAATCAACGACAGCAAATATCCTCTGATCTCTTTGTTGTAGCTTTAAGTCAAAATATGCTGATTAATTCAGGAAAATGTGCTGAAAGTAGTAAAAGTAAAAGTACTAAATGCAGAAAAATGTCCTGTGTGACTATTATGCAATTATATATTACACCATCAGAGTTTTTATTACTCATGCATTAATGTAAAAGCAGGATTTTATTGTTGAAGTTGGTGGAAGTGGAGATAATTTTGAGCTATTTGAGTGTTTCTGGACTGCAACTTATTATTAATGTTACAATGGATTCAGCTACTGATTTATGTTCTAAATTAAAGGTCCAGTCTGCATGTTTAAATGCGTTAGTTTCACCTGGATCTGCAGATATTCAAACAAGATCACGCTCAACAGTCATCTTGTGATCAGTCTGTTTTAATTAAACAAACAAACTTCCGAAGCTCACAACATGAACTTGTACTTACTTTGCCGCAATTTTGAAGCAAAAAATCTGTCTGAATCTGCAAAGTGGCTCGAGAAGAAGATTCTCAAGTACCTCAAATGTGTGCCTGTGTACAAGACTTCAGTGAATGTAACTAGCTTCGTTCCCCTTCTGGAAACCGTAGAAATGAAAAGATGCGTCTCATGACTGCAGAACTTGCCTGAGAATAATCATGTTTTTAAGTTGTCCGCAGCATCGCAGTGATCCAGTGACAGATGTCTGTACATCAGTGGCTGCGCTGCAAACAGGAAGTGCTGATGATTAATTCGGCGTGACTTTCAAAGGTGTCAGTCACCAAAATGTAAACAAATGCAGGCTTTGTAGTTCACTGCTAACTAACAGAGCCAGTATCAGACCTTGAAACCTCTCCGCTAGATGTTTGTCCTTCATGTTTTGCTTACTGAATTCTCAGTTTAATCTCACGAGGCCCCTGCGCTCTATTTTCCCCTCACTTCCTCGTCACCTGGACGTCCTATCGTGCCACCGCTCCCTCCCCTCCCATCCTGTCCCTCTGTTCTATGTTTAGAGGTGTGAGCGCTGCTGAAGTCTTCCGTGAGGTTGACTTTTCCAACCCGGCGTGCGAGAAAGAGATAATGAGCGAGTTTCCCTCCGAATCCGTGCGCCTGCCGCCTCCTCTGCTCTGCTCCCTGTGATCCGTCATCTTTTATATCCCAGGATTCTTTGCAGCAAACAAAAGGCCACTGATTCATCCTGACAGCCTGCTCACCCTCCCTCTCCTTCTCTTTCCTTTTTTTTTCCCAACATGCTCTCAGACATACCAACAGTCCTCCTCTCTGCAGTCAAAGACCAGGAAGAAGAATCGAGGTAAGCAGAGACGCCACCTGTTCGTTTTTTGTTTTTTTTTTGCAGGCAGGAGCTGCCGTCACAGTCCGACACTCGCCCTGCCGCGGCCGTTCATTCGCTCCCTCGCTCTCTGAGGGACGTCGAGCTAATGGACGGTGTACAAAAAGTGTGAGAACAGCTGCTGCTTCCATTGAACCAATTATCTCAGTAACTCTTAAATTCGCTGCTCTGTAATCGGCTAATAATTTCCTCGAAAATCTAAGCAAAGAATATGTATTTTGGAACCAATTTTTCGTTCGAATAGAGTCAAAATAGCGAGACTTTAATTAGTTAGCTTGTGTTTACAGACAGTTTGTCATTTGCAGAGCAATTTCCATCAATTTTCACCCAAATTAATCTTTAATGGAACTGAATTAGGTTTCACAGAGAGGTTGCTAGTCTTCCCGGGGTGTTTATTCACGATCAGTCACAAACAAAAGAAAGAAATCTTAACGAGACCAGTACAGAAAGATCAGGAAATGAATGAAATAACAACACAAACACACTTGATAACCAATTCTATGCTCACCTGTGGATGTCTTTCCCCTCTAGACGTGATTCAAGACAACACAACATTCTCTAATTTGAGTCCGATATGGTTTCTGTGCTCAGATATACGCAGATATTGTTTCATTTCATCTCCGCAGACAGCAGGATATCTTCCACCTCGTTGAAAAGCCCATTTTCACTGGATGTGCACGGGAGGTTTTTAAAGTTTCCAATCGGCATGTGGAGCCGCATGACAGGTCCACAAACTAGTCCCGTATGTCTGAGACTGAGATTGACGCCGAGAGAGAGAGAAACTTTCCTCTCCTCAGCGAACAAGAAGTACAGACTGCAGGCTAAAAAGCGTAGCATCACGCTCCGACAGGCATAATCGTCAAGACAGAAACACAAACAATCCAATACTGACTATCCTGCCATCACCCTGAATAAAGTATGACCGGCAGAACACTCTGAATTTATAATACATCATCAGAATCGTCCAGCCGCAGCAGCGTGATCAGAATCGGCATCAACATCAGCGTGAAACTCTGCACAGTGAAGCTCAAGCATCCGAGTGAAGGAGCACGAAACCTTAATATTTTTATATTAGCAGCTGCTGTGCACTCAGAGAGGACTCTCTGATGGTAGCAGCTAATTAGGAACAAATAATTAGAGAGGCATCGCTGAACACAGCGGCTGCATTTTTATCCTTTCCAGGAACTTTACTATGAATTTCCAGCTTGATAGAACTAAAGTTCTGGGAAACTATCGACCCAATCCAAGAACCCTGGAAAAGCACAGAATACATATTGGTACATTTCTGCAAACACAGCTATGTTGAAACGTTGCATTTCTTTTTGTTCTGTTTTCTATTTTTTCTGTAACAACGCTGTGCTTATGCTCTGGTTAGGTTTTTGGCACAAAATCTGATTTGTTAGGTTTAGGAAAAGATCGTGATTTGTCTTAAAACACCTGTTTTAGGCGCCACAAATGGAGCTGATAATGTCACGAGGTTCCGCTATGAACACCTGGTTTTCTTGCCACAAGCATGGCTGTAAATTGAGCTGAGTTTTCCACAAAAATATCCGGTCGTATCACACTTACTATATCAACACGGCGTCTCAAACTGCTGATCTGAGAGTTCGGTCGAAAACAATGGCTGAAGACAAGGTGAATATTTACTTAAACTTCTAAACTTCTTCATCTTAACTTCCATAAAACAGCCCACACAAGCGATAAATGGCTGTGAAAATCAAGCAAGCAGTCCAAAAACTTCAATTTGCATAAATATAAAACACATTGACGTCGTTAATCTTCACATTTGAGAAGGTGCAACCTGCAAATATTTGACAAATTTACTTGATTTATAAACATTGTTGACTGCTTTAATGTCTAATGACTCATCGTTTCAGCACCAGGCAGCATATCAGCGCTGTATTGGTCATTTATTAATATTTAATGCCGTGTCGGTGAAAAGATGCCGTTCGGTCGCCCGGTCAAACCCGCATCTTCTTCTTGTTTACTTCATCTGTCGAGATATTAATATATAACTCATCTATCCTGTACTTTGGGAATTTATCTGACTGGAGTTGCCAAATCAACAGCTGCTTGAAGCCGAGTCCCCACAAACAGTCAGGGTCGGTTTAAAAAAACAACACTTTTCCTCCCGTGTTGTGCCGAGAGACGACTCTATTTGCATTTTAACACATCATGATGATTTTGCAGATTTTCAGACTGGACTGCAGGCGAGGCAGTTTCCAGTCTGTTAGCTATAGGCTACACTCTGCACTTAGTCCACATCAACATTTACATATGGAAATGCAGTGATTCAGCACTTCTTTATATAGGGCAGGATAGTAGAGCTGAAAACGACTTTTAATGGCATTAAGAGTGTAAAATATAGTTAAAAACTACGTCATATATTCTAAAAGATCCTTTTGTTTCCTCTGGTTCGGACGATTTCACTCTCTGCAGCTCTCTGGTATCAGCTTCTCCTCCTCTTTGACCGAAGCTTTTCTCTTCCTCTCATCACACTAACGAGGATCAACATGTTGGAAGTGATTCTGTCGCTCCTTTCACCATCTGCCATCGCGCGAGGCTCTGGAAAAAAAAGCTTAAGCTCCGTCTGCACTTTCTCTCAGGCTTTGTTTGTTTACAGCAATTAAACCAAAGTTTGAAAATGAATGCGATAATAATGAGTCATTTTAATATTTAATCTCTCGCCTTCAACTCCATAATCAATAACAGGTTAAAAGGGAAGCAGACTCCCAACAATTTCCTTCTCACATTTAAAGAAAACCAAGAATTATTCTTATGCTAATATCATTTAATGGCTTTTTAAAAGCTCTGCAGCCTCATCAAAAACCTAATGAAATATTAGTTACTGGTCCGTCCTGAAGCCAGAACTCAAATTGGTGATGGTATCAGGCCGTTCACTGGAGCTGCTGCTCAGAAATTAAATTAAAAGTAGAAGGAGTGAACTTCAGGATGTACAGTGTCCTCTCTGTCAAACTATATGTAAAGTCAGAGTAAAATAAAATCCGTCATAGCAAGAGAAAAGCTGAGGCTCTTCTTCTGTCTCATCTTGTTGTAGCCAGGTGATAATGTTTAAGTTAAGTTATGAGAGCGGAGTGTGACACATTGATTCAGTCAACTATTTATTGACTTAAACAGCCTTTTAGCTTCGGTTGTACAGATTTAGGGATATGAAGAAATCTGTACTTGTTAACCTAATTTCCCTTCGGGGGATTAATAAAGTGTCTACCGGTGATACATATTGCTATCGTTTTATCGCCCTGGCCTACGTGAACGTCCTGTGTTTGTGTAACCCAACCGTTCACCTCCGATTCTTCCTCATTCTGATTTTGTTGCTCTTTATATCTTTCAGCCTGACTTCCTCCTTTGCGGATGTAATAACTGCTACGGCCACCAGAGGTCGCTGCCTAGCAAGAAACATCAAACTAAATGGTCACTTTTTGAATGAGGACGGCCTGTTTATGACTTCATTTGAATACTTTACTCAATTATAATTCGTCATTAACTTATAAAACGTTTGAGCTCAGGTTTTCGGGATATTTTAAGATAGTCCAGGAAGCAAAAATACCGATGTACGCGCAGGGCGGGCCCTTTCTATCGGAGAGTTTTAACGGTTTGTTTATCTCTGAACCTTCAAACCTTTTTCACGCTGCACGTTTGAACTGTAGTTTTCTTGTTCAGCGGAAGAAAGTTGTTTCGCTTAAAGACAAACTGAACGCTGAGCTGCATAAAAGGAATATCCAATTGTATCCCCGTCTTTAAAGTTGTAAGACTTTTTGATGCAGAACGAAAGAAGTTTCTTGGCGGCCCCTCGACTGGGAGCTAAAGTTTGCCTGGTAATCTCTAATGAGGAGCCTGCTGTGAAAAATGTTACAGGGCTTTTTATGCCAGAAGGAAGGAAAAAAAAAAAGAAAAAAAGGCAATCTTTATTAAACACCTCTTACCTTCACTGCAGTGCCGCAGCGCTCTGTCAAATCCGGAGGCTGAACTCCCGCCAAGAATTATTGCTACATCAGGATGTGGCACTTTGTGAATGCTTTTGTTTCACACTACGATGAAGGAGTGAGCGCTTACAAGCGGCATTAGCACGAGGCTCCGCCGTCTGACTGACAGCTCTTCTTGTTTTCGACCCAACTTTCCTTCAGCTTTTCTGATTTACATTCTCTGTTTGTCAACACCGCCTTCATGTTTCTTTCGTGTCGTTCCAGGACGGAGTTTGGCCTCCCTGAGTCGGAGGCGTGTTTCCTGCAAGGCGCTGGGCAGAGGAGACTGCGAGGGCTGGCTGTGGAGAAAGAGAGATGCGAAGGGTTACTTTTCTCAGAAATGGAAGAAGTACTGGTTTGTTCTGAAGGACAACTGCCTGTACTGGTACATCAACGAGGAGGCGAGTCGCTTTCTATACTTGTCCTCTTCATTTTCCAGCCGCCTAATCTGAATTATGTGCAAGTATTTCAAGTGGCAGTTTACCAAAAATGTGTAACATATTTCATAGCGTTTAAGAAGCCGGAATGTAGAGGTCGGGAAACAAATGATGAAATTTAACATAATCAGTTCTGGATGGGACTTTAAAGGAGCTCTGAAATAACTCTGCCCTGCGACAAAGACAAAGGGAGAGAAACACTGTGTGGAAGTCGAGCTTTATGCAACGATATCGCGGACAGGAGGCTTAAAATTGTATAAAGCAATGGTACATACCAATTACCTCAGAAGCTGGAGCTGGGAATCACAATACCAGAGCTGACCTCATTCCAGAGCAACAAAATCGGATGCCAGGTTAGCTGTTGTTAGCCTTTGTCAGGCACTGTTAGCAATCCAACTTGATATCAACAATCGATAAGCGGAGCGGCTTCGGTCGGTGAGGTGTGTCGGATTTTCCGAGTCGGGAAATTGCGACTTCCGGGTTGTTGGAGTGTTTTAAAGTCCTCAAAGAACTTCATAGTTTTTAGCCGTGTTA
>OMLP01040444.1:0-13510 GCA_900302685.1 Spondyliosoma cantharus | reverse complement strand
TCCTTTATCCTTTTAATGTTTTCTATGTTTTCTTGTCTTTTCTTCTGACTGTATGTCGTCAAACACTCTGGACACATTGGAAGCTTGAGCACTGAGTGGCGGCTGCGTTGCTGAGCTGCTGCGGCACACTCGTGTTTGTGTTCACAGAGGCTGCACTGCAGCTGGGTTGCTGGAGTTTGTCTTTGATACTTATTAGTAAATGTTTTGATGTGATTTTTCTTTACCCCCTTTGAATGAGCGAGAAGCCAGAGGAGCAAAAAGAGGGAGGGTGGGAGAGAAAGTGAAAGTGAAAGAAAGAAACGCCCCTCACCTGTTGTGTGTATTCTATTTATGTCTGTTACATATTCTGCAGATAGAGACATGGAGAAATGCTGGTATGATGTCCTTATGACTGTCTACAGGTCGTTTTCAGGTCTATTTTTGTCTCGGTAGAAATAGGCGAGACTCCAAAATCTCCAGATCACACAACGCAGCAGCCACGCTTGACATTTCCGTGAGAAGCGCGTCTCATGCAGCCACTGTGAACGGTCTAACCTGTTAACATGGACGCCGATATGAAAAGAGAAAAGAGAGACACCACGCAGCAGCGCTGTGTCCAGCCTGTTAGAACATAAATTTGTTGTTTGTTGTTTTGTTCCTCATACTGTTTTGATTCCCATTTCTGAGTATTTGTTTGTGAAACCCGTATCATTATTATTATTATTATTATTATTATTATTATTATTAAAACAAAAACATATAGCCATACAGACATGAAGCAGAAATGCAAACATCCGGAACACATTTCCATGTTTAAGTCAGTTTATACAAACACACTTAAGTATCCTGTACGAGATGTTCTGAAGCTCTGAGGTTATGAACAAAGTTTTAAATACAGGTGTTCACATCAGTGTCATCCCCATGCCCCATCCCTCCTACAAGCACAGACACATGCACACATGTATACTTCCTCACATAGAAAGGAGTATGTTCGGTGCTCCATTGGCCTATAAGACTGCCATACTCAGGCATCCACTCCTACTGTACGTTTTCTCCCGTTAGTTGCTAAAAGCTGAGCACAGTGTTTGCTCTGTAAGCACTCAGCGAGTTGCCCCAGCTTTCAACTCATAATGCTTATTCACTTGCAGATAAAATACAAGCTCTTGCAGCCATCCGATTTAACAAGGCGGAGAAGAGAAGAAAGCAGCGGAGGGCTCAACTCCTGTGATATATTTCTTCTTCTTCTCCCACTCTTCCTGTCAGATGTAGAAGACACAGATGTATCTGTGTGCATGTGTGTGTGTGTGTGTGTGTGTGCGCGCGCGCGCGCGTGCACGTATTTCTGCGTGCATGTGTTTGCACATATGTGGCTTCCATGTGTATATTGTGTGTGTGAGTGTGCAACACTACAGAGTGTTTAAGGTGCTTGTCACAGCAGGAAGTGCTCGATAATTGATTTCAAGTCTGCTACTAGCTGAGGAGGCTCTCTTTGCTATGCTTTTCTCTTTTCCTTTTCTCTCTCACACACACGCCTCCCTACCATCCTCTTTTCTCTGCCTATGACAATAACAACAATGCCTACTTAATGCTATAATAAATGGCTGAGTCGCACAGCCTTTGTTTACTCATTTGTGACTGTCAGCCAGCTGTTGTCTCCTGTACTGTAAGTCCCCAACCCACTATCTATTTCCCCAAGCTACGGCAGCCATCTTGGATGTTTGATGGAAGAGCAGCTGTTGCTGTAATGCCTCGACTTTTTTGTTGTTGCAAGACATTAAGCACTGAAAAACAAAGGTAGAGATTATTGTGTGTGTAACTTTATGTCCAAAGTACTCACAGGCTGTGAAGTAATTCCTCACAATTCATTTGAATGTATTTAGGCTGCAGAGACCAACATTTACATTTGTTATAAATACATACAAATATGTAAAATACAAATATAATACTGAGTCTTGGATATTTTGTCTACTGCTTTTCCATCTTTGTTGTAGAATTAGACTGAACTTAAAAGAAAAACATGCAGAAGTGAAAGAAGACAAAAATATGAAAATGGTCTGCATCACACACACACACACACACACACACACACACACACACACACACACACAGGACATCGCCATACCCAGCAGATGCGTGTTGTCTGTCTCTTAATTGATGAAGTCAATTATGTCCCATAACAGCTCCCCTATTAGTTAGCAGGAGCTCTGCAGGACGTGGATCTGAGAGCACCGTGGACCAGTGGGAAGCTCCCAGCTGGGGGCATAATGGGAAAACAGCAGTCGGCCTGTGAGGGAATTTCTGGGTCCTGTGCCCAAATCCAAGCCAGCAGCTCACTGAGACAGAGAACAATGTGATGTATGCATGCAAATTAATGGAAAATGTCCAACAAAACAGTCATTAAAGAACATGTGCTATTGTGTTATAAAGTTCATTACAATTGCTTAAGTCTTATGAAGATAGAAGAACTGAGGCAGTCCTCTCATGACAAATAACGGTCTTTTTGCCTAAATACAGTATATTATGAGTTTTCCCTGACAAAGGCCTCTAGTGGCTGTAAGAATAATTACTTTAGTTTGTCAGGAGCAAAGACTAAAGAAGGCTGATGCTGCCTCAAAAACTTTCTAGGGACTAAATCTGGATTTTAACAAAGGGATTTTACTAGTAGAAACTGTGCCATTCTTGGTACCATAATTTTCATTAGCTCATGAAAATGACATTTACAGAAAAGGTGACAGCCAACTACAGTATGGACCTTGTCTGAGAATGTGAAATCAGTTCTTGGTCCAGTCATACAAGGTTGGAAAGACTTATGCTGAGAGACACTGGATACATTGTGTCGGCTATCAAACAAATACATGCGAGTGGTCAATTATAAGAAAAAGACCAGTAGACCAGCCGTTTCCCCTAACGAAAGCATGCTAAATTGGACATCTCTCTTGCTACTGCCTTTGCTGCTACCCTCTCTAGTGTCTTGTCTTTAAGCATTTACACACCTGTTGGATAATAAAGTAGTTTTGCTTAGTGTTGCATTTGATCTTTTACATCCTATTTTTCTTAATCACTTGCTTGTATTTGCCCATTAGATCCTAGACATTGTTGAAAAGGATTTGTTATCACTTTGTACTATCCAAACCCAGAGCCTTGTTTGAATAGAGAATAGTATCTGTAATCTATAAACAAATCATGTGTTTAACCTTGGATGATAACCTAACCTTAGTAAGAAATAGAAACCTTACTTTTCTGATACATTTCAATATTATTCATAGTTATAGTAATGGCGAACCTGGTCCAATGAGGCAAACGACAGGTTTGAAAATACTTTTCGAGTGAGGAGTCTGTGAACTACTAGCAAGCCATCCTTTCGGGTTCCAGCTGAGGCTGCCGTAGTGATAGATTAGAGCAGGGATGAGGTAGGATGTGAAAGACCGCAGGGGGCAAAGGGGCAGCAAGAGGATAGGGCTCATCCATATATCCCGGGCTGTCCCTCCTCTCTTTATTGTTTTTAATTTGTTTACTGAATTTCCTTTCACTCATTTATTTCGTATATTTATCATGTTGACATGCTAGTATGAAACTAGAGGGAAGGTAAGGCTTTTAACCCTTAAACCTGCTGTCAAGCATGGTGGTGGTATTATTATGCTACTCTAAAAAAAGTAAATGGAGAATTTTCTCCACATTTTTCAGGAAAACCTAAAATCATTAAACAGAAGATTAGGTTTTGGGTGCAGTTGGGTGTTCCAACAATGATCCAAACACACATGAAAAGTAGTATCCGTTCCAATCATTCCATCACCGAAAAATTTGAGATGTGGAAATCATTGGAATATTATACACAGAACAAGGTATATCATTGCCATGATATACAAGTGTATGTCATTTTTTGACCATGACTTATGACCATGAAGTTATGGTCAAGCCGGCTAAGCTAACCACAACAACATTGCTAACCATGCCTGATGCGGACTGTGCACTCCTACAACAAGCAAACAAAAAGATCTCTGACCTCAAGGATGATACCTGACGGCTCTCTGATGAACTCCAGAAGAAAGAGTCACTGCTATCCAACTTCATGGATGTAGCATCCGTACAATGCAAAGAGATCGCTTCGCTCAGTGCAATCCTCCAGGACATGGTTGCCTGGGACCCAACTACTGGCCCACAACTCTCCTCCTGCTCAACACCCAAGCAGCTGCCTTGGACGGAGGTCTTGGTCCGCGGTCAAAAGAGGGACCCTGATGGGTCTGCTTCTCCGCCCTGCCTGAACCTCTCAAACCGCTTTGCATCCCTGTCGGCTGACAACCCAGATGATCCAGATGACCCCCTTGCCGCTTCTCCTCGCCTGTCGACGACGCCCGCTGCTCCACTTCACCTGATGACGACGGCCACAGCTCCCCTTCACCTGATGACGACGACGATGCCTGCTGCTCCACTTGCCCTTAGGCACTAAGGCACTGGCTAAGATGTGGACTTGGTCATTGGGTGCTTTATGATGGCTGCCCACGGCTCCTCTAGCATGAGTTAAATTCATAGAACCAGTTTCACTATGTTGTACATTGTTTGATTGTATGTGATACATCGAGTTTCCTCTTCCTGCATGCACGTAGATATTCTGTTGAAGTTAAATTAATTAAAAAAAAATGACAAATGAGAAAGGAATTTGGAAGGCAAGTAACTGAACAATTCTTGCCATGTCAATGACTGCATGTTACGACCCCAGCTCGTTGGGGGAAGGGGACATAGCATAAAGAACCAGATTGAATCAGGCTTAACAAAAAATAGAAGTTTTTAATAAGGAAGGTAAATTTAAATATGAATCAAACAGGAAGAAACTGAGGGAGGAGGGTGCTATTCTCAAATAAAAATACAAAAACCACACAAAAATATAAAACAGGAATAGCACCCCTAAGTCTGATGTATCACGACCAAAGTAACAACAATTAACTTAAATACCGGCTCAGGGCCGTCAACATGTGTCACACACAAAACAAAAGAACTGCTCAAACTACGGCGCACAGGCCAAGCAAAACTACTAACAAATGTTGTACTAGTGATCACAAAAAAAAAGCAGTCAGACAACTACAGCAAGTGATCACACAAAAGACAGTCAGACAACTACAGAACAAATGCTCGAGGCAACGATAAGCAGGGAGACAAAAGGGGCTAACTGCTCACACCAAATCACAGTGTCCCCGAGTGACTCTATGCTGCTGATTTTTAACAGGTGTGTCTGATGCAGAGTGTGTCTGATGCAGAGCAAGGGCAGGCTGACCGAGGCAGGCAGATGATAGGGAGAAGAGGACCAGGCAGGAAACAGGGGCACCAATCAGGAGCAAGGGCTGGCACACGCAGATCTGCATACTAGAAAAAAGCTGCCACATGAATATAGACAACAGAGACAGGGCATCACAGCCAAGGGCCGTGACACTGCAGGTCAGGTTTGTTTGTACTGAACTGAAGTTGATGGTGAGCAAACCCAGATGTGTACTTTGGATCACCTGGATTGAAGATTCCTGAATTGAAAAGCCATGAGCCAATCACTGTCAATTTAACCCTGATTCTGGCATGCAATAGGGTAAACATCATTATTAATAATAATAATAATAATAATAATATGTTTATTGATATTGCACCTTTCAAGAACAGAACATCACAAAGTGCTCCACAACAAAATTACAGAAAAAGAAAAACACAAATAAAGAAAAAAAAACCCTGGTCAGTGGACCTCAGTGTCCTACTTGTGTTATAGGGCATCAGGAGCTCTTGCATGTAGGTTGGTGCCTCACCTGGCAGGGGCCTAAATGTGAACCAAACTGTTGAGATGCTGGTCTAGAGTCCTAGTCTGACCCATAAAAAACACCCAACTTGTGGAGAGTAGGTTTACCTGAAGAGGATAAAGAGCCAAGATATTCAATCACCTTTGGAACAAAATCATCAGGCAGAAATAAGTCTTGTTGGTGTTGAGCTGTAAATAATTATCAGCCATCACATCCTCTATGCAGGTTATGCAATTTAACAGACAGTTTTGAAACATTTCAAGATTAAAAAGAAATGAATAATTGAATATCATCTACATAAAAAATGTATGAGATGTCTTTAAAATGACTTATTATCTGCCCAAGTGGAAGCAAATACAGGGAAGAGCATTTTGCCCGGGACAGAACCTTTGGGAACCCCCACAGAACAGAGACTCACTACATAACGTAACTGTCAGCTGTCACTGAAAAAAGTCCTTTCTGACAGGTATGAGGAAAACCAATCCAGACCCAATCCTGCAATACCAACTTAAGTCTGTTGGTCAATATACAGTGGTCCACAGAGTCAAGGCAGCACTCAGGTCTAATAATACCAACACAGAACAAGCTCCAGCATCAGCACACATTAGCAGGTCACTGGAGATCCTAAGAAGAGCTGTCTCTGTAGAATGCAGCTGACAGAACTTAGATTGAAACTTATTTAAAATGTTTTGCTTTTCTAAGCTGCAGGCTTTGTCTGATAAAATCAGATAAAAAAGACAGTAGAAAACTTTGCAGCAGAGAGATAGTTAAGGATGTGACAGTTAATTCAACGACGGACAGATAAAATATCCAGATTAAATGTCAAATCAAATAAAACATGTATGGTCAGATATAAAAATCACATAAAAAAACACCTCAAAGGGCAGAGTTTGTCCTTTGATGAGTGTAAGACCTGTTACATGCTGAGTGAGATTCAAAGACTCAGTAAGATTAATAAAACTATCAGCAAATTAATCAATAATATTATCAACATGAATATTAAAATCACCAAGATTACAATTCTAGAGACCTTAAGAACAGATGATGAAAACTCACTAAACTCATTTGAAAAGAAGCTGTTCAGACCAGGTGGACAGTAAATTAAAATACAGTAAAATGGATTATTACATCCAACTTTAATAATTAGTGATTCAAAAGAGGAAAAAAGAACCAGTGCTTAGCAACCAACAAATGATAAATGGACTTTTACAACTCTTGTCACATTCACCCATTCACACAAACATTTATCCACCGATTGCAGGGGCTGCCATGCAAGGTGCCAACTGCTCATCAGGGGCAATTTGGGGTTCAAGGATACTTAAACATGCAGCTGGGGGAGCCGGGGATTTGAACCAGTGACCTTCCGACTACTAGACAACCTCCTGAGCTATTGTCAATAAAAGTTATGCTGTGAACCATACAGGTTAACTGAAACCAGGTGCGAAGACTAAGTGTGCTGCTCAAATGAGTGGTTGAGAGGGGGGATGGGTCCAGAGGTGAAAAACCGTTTACCATGAACTGTGAGGGATTCAACGAGTTCACTAAAGTCAGTTTCAAGTTTTAATATTTCCATCATGGAGGACTAAATCCTGAGCATGTGGATATATTTCCTCCATGATTACTCCATTACTTTAGCAACCAGAAAACAAAAAGTTTCTGATTTTTTTCTGAAGATTGACGGTGAAGCAGCAGGTGAAGGGGAAGTCACCTGTGATGGTAGAGTGGATAGAGGGGGTTGGACGGAGAGGTGAGCAGCAACAACCCCTGGTGATGGTGTAAAGTGCAGCAGGGAGCGAAGAGGCGGGAGGAGCGACCAGGTGGATGGGCCAGAGATGGTAGTGAGCTGGGTGATGGAGATGGAGAGAGATGGAGGCAGTCGGGACTCCTTAGCCATTGGGGGGATGTCATACTGGCTTAAAATATCAAAAATGATTTCTCAGCTGGATGTCAGGAGGTGCACATGGAAGATCAGCTGGCTGGATTGGAGGTGAGGATAGGGAACAACGCCTCCCTTTCTGTCCTGCATTGGCAACGTCTCTTTGTTCCCCCTTCTGACCATAGTAGTATGTCCTCTTTTAGCCAAACAGCTATAAAGAGGTCATCTAATCTGACCTGTGATAATATAAGTCTAAGTATTGAATAATCTTTCCGTGGCACTAAAAGAAAGGTTATTTAAGAGTATTTTTTAAACTATTCAGTACTATCTTTTTGTGATGTTCAAGTTAATTCAGGGGTCATTCCATGAAAAAAAAACATTGTCTAAGAAGTACTAGTGAAGTTGTTCAAAGAAATTGTATTATTTCATGTTTCGTCAGTTACCTCGGGATTAAGAGAAATACATTGCAAAAAACAGGCCTTTATTTGTTTTCAAGTGAATTGTATTCCTCTCTGCATTTAGCCTTACCCTCCCTCCCTCTGGCATTTCTCTCCTTATTTCTTTGTCTGATGAGGGAGTAGTGATGACATGTGCTAGGAGATGAAGACAGAGTTCCTAACCAGGCCAGTTATGAGGCAGTAACTCCACTATTGATTAGCTGTCCACATCAGTGCTTGGCCTCTTTTGTTTTCTCAAGCAAACATCAGCACATACACAACAGTGGAGAGCCCAGATGGGACTGACCTTTCATCACCTTTCCCCTGGCCTCTATCACTTCATGTAGACACAAACTCATACACAAGCATTTCCTCTTGAAAATGGGGGCAAATGCCTTAAACAACTCTGTGTCCTAGAAGTTATGTTCGCATGGACACATATTACGGGACGGGAAATACTTAGATTATAAATCTGTCAACACATCTTGTTGGTTTTCCACCATCTGCTCCTCGCAACTAAGGTTTTTATGGTAAGTCAACTCAAAACACTTAGGGCAGAGAGGTTGGGTTCCTTAGTGGGAGCCATTACCAGGGGAGTGCATATTGAAACATCATTGTGTAAAATTATGAATTTTTATTTACTTTTAATTTTAAGATGCTGATCAAGCAGGCCGAATCAAGATGTCTCTCTCTCTTTTAAGTTAGCTTAACTCCTGAGTTTTAAATCATGGGCCTTAGCCTTGGCATTCCAAAAACCCTAAACTGAAACCACCATCTGTTTTGCTAACCTTTACCAAGTGTTTAAGTGGCCTTAACGTATATACTTACATACTAACATGTTTTATCAACTAAATATGTGAACACCCAACAAACCACCCCCAACCTCCTCCCTTCGAATCATGGATGTGTTATGAGAACTGTATACCATTTTACAATATAGCAACCCCCTCATACCATTGAAAGGTCACACATGCCTTTTATTTTCATTTTGGGCCCATAAAAATGCATACTTATATTATTGCAAAGGAAAAAGGTATTTTTGGGTGTGTGTTGTGGATTTCTTTTGAATTGCAATTACAGTCTATCTACTGTGGCCGGTACACCACAAATGCTTGAAAGCTCAACGCTGCACCCAATGCTTTCTTCAACTTTCTTGAGATGCAGTAATGACATAATCCCTTGATTTGAAAAACATTTTGATATAATGCATAATAATAATAATAATAATAATAATAATAAGAAGAAGAATGTAATTAGTCATGAAATACCACGCACCAGCAATGCCTAACCTTTTAATGGGGGATGCTCCAACCATCTGAAAGAACAGCATGATGTAGCGAAACAGAATGGTAAAACATTAAGGGCAAACAGCAAATATAGTAACAAAGCAGCATTATTGAAGTATAGACTAGTTTCCTTTTCATTTAGAGCAGCATAATAACAATAATCAAAGCCATACATTTCTCTGCATGCCAGCCAACACCTAATTACAGCTAATTACCAGCGGCTGCCGTGTGCGATATGATGTGTCCTCTTTCTGTGAGACATTCCCAGTAATTACAAATATATCATGTCATCCAGTGAATTATTATTGCACAAAGGATCCCCCAGTGACTCGTTTTCCATTGGACAGAGGAGAGAAAGGGCCCATTTCCACCTGCACCAGTGTTGCCCAGGCCAGGGCAATCCTCTCCACCCAAGCCGGACCCGTCCAGACCAGTCCATGCCTGGCTATAGATCGGCATATGGGCAAGTGATCATAGAGCAGCAAACCCCAAAACACTGGACAGAAACCACTTTAATCCTCGTCTGCATGACAAATTATGAGAGGACAGGAAGAACGACAAATGTGAAATATAGCTGCAAGCAGCAATGATCAGGGTCTTAGCAGTTTGCAAGCATTTGGATGCCTAATCTGTATTTATTTGACAAGAAGCACTTGAAAACACACCAAATGTAGATGCATGGAATGGTACATTGCAAATAGGACATGGCTACATCAGGACTTCAAACCCTTGAATTTTTGTATCCCCAGAGAAGGTGATTTACTGACTGCGCTACCCAGGGAGACACAGTTAGACGCACTTTCTCACACTAAAAACCAATGCAGAGTGTGTGGGGAAAGCTGCGTGGGTATATGTCAAAGACTGACCGAATCAGATGAGGATGGTGTGTCACCATTGTTCCACAGTTACAGTATATGTGAGTGGAAATAGGTTGAGACACATTAGACTGCAGCAAGATGTTTCAAGATTTGAGCATATTCTTGAGTTTGCATATTTTGACTCTAAAATATAGAGTTTACAGGCTGTGTTTTTTTTTTATTTCTTTTTTTTTTTAGTTTAGACCTAGAAATTTAGTTTTGTTGGAATAAGCCATGTCCCCTTGAATCATCACAATTATCTTTACCAAAGTTCATGCCTCAACTGAGTCATGACTATTGATCGTGCACAGAATTTCATATGAATTCATGCAGCAGATTGATGATTGTAGTGTCATCTAGTGGCAGAATATCTGAGGATTGCTCAGCCAAGCGCTTAACCCTTTGATGCACAAGCTACATAAAACCCTTAAGATGCACAGACTAAATCCAAAATTACCTGTTTTCATTTCCTTTACACTTTCATGCATCATTAGTGTTTCTTTGCAATTTATTTCACCATTTGATCATCTAAGTATTCCATAACATGGATAATCTTAAAAGCATCATGCACAACTCACCTAACTGCCACCTGCAAATGGTATTTGATGACTGTGCACTTGTTTGCCTCATCATAGAAGTAAATGACGGGGAGTAAAGAGAATTGGCTGGTTTTGTGGATTAGTGCCATCACAACTGCCTCTAGATTCGTACAGGGAAAACCAAAGAGCTGGTGGTGGACTTTCGGAGGTGCACTAGTGAACATCAAGGGAGCAGACATTGAGATGCTGGAATCTAATTCGTACCTGGGTGTTCACCTGAATTAAATATTGTATATTATATACTATTAAATATTATTAAATAAGTCCTGAGATGAGGTTAAAAAACCTAGGCTGCTATTACAGCATTTACAGTAAACGTTTCTTCACTGGACAGGTTGGCAATGATTGTGGAAAACAATGATTTTCACAAAACAATGATTCAGTTTTGCCAAGTGCCTTGTAAAACTGAAATACCAGAATGCATCCGAGGATTAAGACTGCTAACACTGAACCTAGATAATTATGGAGGACTGAAAGTGCCATAATTAAATGATTAAATACACCATTAAATAATTAATTAAATGTGCAATTAATTAATTAAATGTGTCATTGATTCATTAAAATTGGAATTAAACGTGTCATTAATTCATTAAAATACCAATTATTTTTATGTAAAAAACATTTATAATTATTTCACTATTTGATTAATTATTTCATGGTCCTGTGTTGCAGTGCTTCATGAATTTATTTTATCTGTCAAACTCACCCATCAAAGTCAGTGGGCGGGCCTAACGCAAATTTAGTCTAATCAATTGCTTTGGTCTGAAGTCTTGAAACCGAAAGAAGAATATCCCCATGAACTTTCTTGTGAGGGCAAGTTGACATTTTGTCCTTTGTAAATTAGCTTTAATGTGATAATTATGTATAAGAACATCTTGTTTTCATTTGGTTTACTGATATTCTTTGAAGCCAGATTATTATTTCATTAATTATATTAGATGCTAAATGTGGGACTTTTATTTTGAAAGCGCCTCGCTGTGACCCGAAAACCTCCTGTTCTTGTGAATCGTGTGTGTCTGAGTGTTGGAAATGTGCCTGCACGGTTTTTGCTGAACGTGATGAAAATGATTTACTTAGTACCTGGCTGATAAAGGGCACAGGGTCTGTTGTCCTATCACTTCATGACATGTTTAATGTTTAATTCAGATCGCGGAAACTTTTACAGATTTGTACAGTTTGATATAGCATATTTGAGCTAGCGCGAACGCTAATTAGCATTAGCTCAGCTATCCTGTCGGTACAGAGGAACGGAGATGAGGTGTCTTAAGGTGTGTCCGAGAGTGTACAAGGTTCCTGTAATAAACACTTTGGACCATCAGTTAGAGAGTCTGACGTCTCTGTGTGCGTATTGTGATGTGCAAATCTCAGTCCTCTGATCGAACAACACAGGCCATACAGTCTATCTTTCTGATTAATGCGGCATTAGACTGTATGTCCTGTCCTGTCGATCAGAGGACTAAGATCCGGGCACGGTTTACAAATCCGTTCCCACGGATTTCCACATAAAAAAATTTTCCTACCAACTATTGGATAGATGTCCGGGCTAATGTGAGCAGCTGATATCAATTAATGGTCCCCAGATAATGACAGGCAATTATGAGTGAGCATGACTTCAAGGAGTGAATGAAAGGATGGAATGAGAAATACACGATTGAAAGGACTGAACATGTGGAAGAGTCTTCCTGTCTGAACTTTGTTAGCTTCATTTAACGATATTTTTCTTGTCCTCTAGAAGTGTTTGTGGCAGTGTTTAAGTTAAACTGTTAATATATACATTCCAGCCATGATAAACAACACACCGCCTGAACACCTGTATGTTGGGGATTGGGGCCTCCTTGGATTGTATTTGTTCCAGCGCATCGCACAGATGCTTGATTGTATTGGGATCTGGGGCCAAGTCAACACCAACACCTGTTTTTTTTTGTGTTCCTCAAGCCGTTCCTGAGCAGTTCACAGTTCACTGTCCTGCTTGGGGAGGCCACTGCCATCAGGGAGTGCTGTTGCCTTGAGGGGGTGTACCTGGTCTCAAAGTGGCTTTCACTCTTTCCTTTAGCCATTTATCCCCAACATCAACCTGATAATATTCTGCCATCTTCAGCAGTTGCTCTTTAGTGCATTTATCGAAAAAAAAAAACTCCTCTGAGGGTAAAGCAATAAACTCTTCCACACTCGCCATACACTCACCATACCAACATGTGTGTGTAATCAATGCAACGAGCAGTGAATGCTAACCAGGTGCACCGAGCACACTTATGGCAGAACCGGTGCCCAGTGAGTCGTTAGCAGGCCTGTTTAACGATTCCGCTTATCGGTTCCGCTCGTTGCGAATGCGTCATGACGTCACACACGCGCTGCGTTGTTTTGGTTCAGAGCGCAGCAAACATGGTGTCGAGGCAGAAGCACTCTGAAGTTTGGTTATATTTCACTCGAAAAGACGACAATATGTCACTTGCAACACTTGTAAAGTTTCGATTTCATCAAAGGAGGGAACTACCTCCAGTATGCAGAAACATTTGGCCACACAGCAATTCATCTGCAGGACTGTCGCATGTTCAAACACTAACGTTACTACTTAGAGACGCAAGTGAGTCAAGCAGCGGAGCTAACAGGACGGCATCTGTTATTAATGCCGAAGGTAACTTTAAACTCTTCAGGCAGACCAGGCTCTGTCTACTTAGTTAATGTGAGCGCCATTTCATTGT
>OMLP01040443.1:0-13023 GCA_900302685.1 Spondyliosoma cantharus | reverse complement strand
GAAAACCCGTTAAAGTCCAGCGGGGAGGATCAGAGCCTCCGCCTCAGCTCTGCCGCTCCTCAGCTGTTGATCCTCGGTGTGACTGGCCGGGCTCGGCTGCGCTCTGACCGACCGGGAGCCGCTCCGTGAGTCGGTGTCCAGCTCATGGAGCCTGCTATATAGACCTAACAACAGCCATTAATAAACATAGGGTAGAGTTATGATTAGCTGTGCTTTATGTCTCTTTCACCCAGCTGGAAGAAAAAATAAAAGATGAAATGAGATGGCTGGTCCGCTGTGGCTTCACCGGTGTTCTACTGAGGAAAGTAGCAGCCAACAGTTGCCCTCCTGCCTCCTGTAACTTTATAGGCTACTTACTTATAGGCTACTTATAGGCTAAAGAAATGTATGGTGGTGGTGGGTTTGAGTGCAAGAGTGCAAGAGTCAGTAGCCCCATTCACACAGCCGTTTGCATGCGGGCTTCCTGCGCCAATTCTCCGCCTCCTCCTCTGTGTGAAAGTTTCAGTGTAGGTTAGACAGTCTGATAACTACACAGGTCCTTCACTCAACTTAATAAAGAGAAATGTCCCACAAAGCAACGTTACATGACCGGACAACAGTAACATAGTAATTGTAACTGTCGTTGGCAACTTATATGAGGAAAACAAATATGGCAGCTGTAAGTGGAGCAGCGTCCGTCCTCCTGTCTGTCCTCCCGCTTGTCCTACCAACTCTTCGTCACATTTCTGCCCGAAAAACAGCGTCTGTCACCGGCAAAAAACTTCAACTCATGGAGTGTTTGTGATGAAAATAAATCACGTAACCGCCAGCCCTCCTGACCGAGACTTCAGTGAACTTTCCTCCAGAAAATAGCTTCCGTCCCCGGGAGTGAGTCAGACAGCGTCCAGTTTACTGATGGTGATTATGGAATTATGTCATTTATAGCGAAAAACGTAACTTCGTCACTTTCCAGGATGTTTGGTGGGTCGGGATCTCAATCACTGCACATTATAACAGCATCCAAGGGAGAAAGAACGCAGCCTTGGGGGGATCTGGTGCTGATGGTCTGGGATTCAGAGACATGTTTCCCCAGGTTCACGCACTGCTTCCTGTCAGACAGGAAGTCAGTGATCCACCTGCAGGTGGAGTCAGGAGAAAGACCATCTCCTGTAGCAGAGCCGGGAGGATAGTGTTGAAAGCAGAGCTGAAGTCCACAAACAGGATCCTGGCATATGTTCCTGGGGAGTCCAGATGCTGGACGGTGTAGTGCAGGGCCATGTTTACTGCATCGTCTACAGACCTGTTGGCTCTGTAGGCGAACTGCAGTGGGTCCAGGAGTGGGTTTGTTAGGGTTTTGAGGTGGGACAGCACAAGGCGCTCAAACGACTTCATGACCACAGAGGTCAGGGTGACGGGTCTAAAGTCATTCAGTCCTGCGGTCCTTGGCTTTTTGGGGACGGGGATGATGGTGTAGACTTTGAAGCAGGATGGCACATGACATGTGTCCAGTGAGGTGTTAAAGATGTCCGTGAACACTGGAGACAGCTGGTCAGCACAGTGCTTCAGGGTGGATGGAGAGACAGAGTCTAGTCTTGAAGAGCTTGTGGACGTCCCTCTCCTGCAGGCAGAGAGTCGTCACTGTGGTAGACGTGTTCATGCTGCTTTTTATGAGTTTATACTGCGACACTAGCTCAGCTAACATTAGCTTTGCTGTTATATGAAGCCCAATTTGCAACAGTATTTTCACCAGTATCTGCGTGTGTTGCTGCTGCTGTATGTCCATTTTAAGGTTGACTTGATTGTTCTGAAACTTCAACAGTTGTTGTTTTTGTGTCAAGTGCACCAAAAGGGAGGCAAATGGCATTTAGTTAGTCTCCAAACTATTGCACATAAAAACCTGCGCCAGTATTCAGAAATATTCTGAGTCTCAGAGAGCTCCTAATAATGCTTCCAAATCCTGCCAACCTCCTGTGTTTCTGCTTTTTGGTCCTCGCCACTGTTTTTACCAATAGTAATACTGTCCTTGTCTTTCATTTGTTGTTGTATTTGCAAATATACAAGTAAATAATCGCCTTCCCCCCAAAGCTTGTAATATTCACAGGTAATTCTCATTGAAGCTTTGAAGCTCCAAAAATGTTTTTTAAGCCTGAAACACACCAGGCCACCTGCTGGCCGTCTGAAGCATTTGGGGAGACTCGGACGAGTTCAGGAACAAATCTGTTTGGTGTGTTCAGCTGCATTGGAAGCTTTTGGAACCTCACGGACAGCGTCTGCTCCGATTCAACTTGCGAAGTCTGAGAACGTCGGCCATCTGAGCCATTGGACACTCTGATTGGTTGTGTATTAGCTGTATGACCACTCTGATTGGCGATGATTCTCCTTACTCCTCCTCCTTACTTTTTCCCTCCGGCGGGGTCTTCTAATAATAATACGATAATGATCTTTCAAGTAATGCGAAGTATTGTATTCCACAAATGTCTTCTCAGGTCAAACGAATACCGAGCCAATACTGTGTTTTTACTTTTGTTTTTCTAATCTGATAATCTATGGTCTGTACTCCGTTCCGTCATTTCCTGTTTTCATGTTTTGGAGGACTGGCACGAGACCAGCACCACCCGCTGTTATGAGGCTTATTGCAGCCCGCATAAGCGCAAAATGTTGAGTTGGCAGCACATCGAGGCGGTATGTTTCAATGCAACTTTTCTGCAGAACGGGTCAGACGAGAGGCAACGGAGTGGTCGGATAAAGGCAGTTGGCCGTTGGTTTGAGTCTGGGTGGTGTGCGGGGGCCTTTAGGGACAGTCCTAGATATGTTTCTTGATAGACATGCCCTGAAGGCAAAAATATAGATGCACGTGAAAAAGAACTAGTCAAACAACAGTAATGAATTTGCCTGGCAACATTGTATAACTTTGATTAGCATCTAGCAGTTTGCTTGCGATGTGAGCTTGGTGTGTGAGAAGCTTGGACGAAGTGCATCCTCTTACATGTCGACACTGCTGACATGGCTCCACAGTAGGAGGACCCCGCTTTCTCAGTCAAAATTGCATCGACCGAGGAATTTATTGTTTCATCTGGCTATATTTATCATCAGCACTTAAATCCACATAAAACATGGTGATATTCACTTTGATTTGTCTCTTGTGTTTCACACTTTTTGGAGCTGCAATTCTGACTCACTGGAGATGTCTTTCAACAGAAAATATTAGGATAAAACAGAACTTTATTGACCAGCCAAGGCTGTAAAATCACCTTCGATCTCACCTGATACAATAAAAACATCACATTACATGAATATAGCAAATCTTATCGCATCCCACAAAATGAACACACCTTACACCTTACACTTTACGGCAAGCACTTACATCTATCTACAGTTCTTACCTTCACGCCCTGAATGAGTCCATTCATTAGAAAGGTGTGCTGGGGAAATGTTTCATGTAAAACCTAAGAAGAGAGGCACAACACCAACATTTTTAAACATTTTCAGCAAAAAAAAAATATTTGTAGAGCAGGATTCAAACTATGTCTCTTGGAAGCTATTTGTGTACTTGTGCCATGAAGGAGCAAGGTACACACTGTCTCTTGCAAACAAAATTTCCAGTCTGTTTTTAAAGACTGAACGGATTGCTTTTTTGTCATTTACAAGACATAGGTTCAAAGGAGTATGTGTTTGAAATCTTTCAATACTGATGCGCTGAGTTTTGGCACAAATACGAAACAAACCCTGTCTACACTGGATGTATTTCAGTCATCCATCTCAGTAACTTTGTAATTATGGTTCTTTGAATTCTGGATGACTGCCAGAGACCTTATGTAATACTTTGATTTCCACCATCTTTGGAAATCACCACAAAAGGAAAAACCTCAAGCAACCTCACAGAATTTCACATTTTGCTTTCTTTACCGGATGTTCTCTGAAAAAAGTCAAAGAAATGCTTTTGTAATTAACAATATGGACAGAGACCAGAATAATACATTTATAGTAATAGTGACTGGATGTATGATTTATCAAACACTCTGTCCAAAATAATATACTACAAATAACAATTATCATATTTTAATAATATTTTTATTTGAATAATATATATTAAATATCTGATCAGCAAAACTATAACTGGACCAAACATTCAGTGTGAATGTTCCTAATTTTTTTCAGTCACAGACACAGACCAGCCAAAGTCTACTTTTATGCAAGATGCAGAGAACACGACTTAAATCAAATTGGACACTAGAGCTGTCACAGTGAGTGACAAGTCTTTAGAATGAAGCTGCCAACATGACATGACAAATCTACAATATTGCTTGAATCTCGAATCATATTAGTCATATTAGGGGTTATTACTCCATGGGTGCTGATCCTTAGCCAGCATTGCTCAGCATAGACCTAATCAGCTGCTCAGATGTTGATGTAAACATGTGACCATCATCTCCAGTGTTACTCACAGTGAGCATGGGCGTAGTGAGTAATCCCCAGGCAAAGAACTCCAGGAAGATCACCACCACAGCATGATACACACTGGGCCTGCCGATACCCTGCTGGAGCTGGAATACACACACACACACACACACACACACACACACACACACACACACATAAATTACTATTACATATGTGACTCTACTGTAAAAGGGGCACTCCACCATATCTATAGAAGAATATCAGTTTGAAAAATTGTAAGTGTTCTGTTGCGCTGGGTGAAGATTTAGAAAGTCTGCCAAAAAAAAACCTAATGGTGACATCCAATATATCTTTATATTTAACACAATTCAAGAGCATTTCCAAGCAAAGGTGCCTAATTTGAGCAATAGAGGCTCACTTTCTACCACAGTTAAGCATTTTGGGTGATTAGAATAGAGCAAGTGTTAAACTGGAACACCACACATGAAATGATGGTCAGCCGACTGACACAGATTCACAGAATTGAGGTGGTGATATGGACTATTTTCTATCTTTAGCTTTAATGATAACAGGTTCACTTAACACAGAATTGGACTACTTAAATAATGAGTTAATCTTTGCTGCTGTCCTGTATTATTAAGTTTCATGTTTTACTTTTATTCTTTGTTCAATTTATCAAACAATACAATGACATACTACTGATATTGGTTTACATAATCCTGGTCAGATTTTAAAGGACTTGTGGTAAATATATCTCATCTATAACAAAGTAAGCAGTGACCTGTTATGGTTTGTTCTACTGCTGCAATAGATACTTGATTAACGGAATAGTTGATAGAAACATCAACGTTTTAATAATCAACGCTTCATACGCTTCAGTCATTTTTTTTAAGTGAAATTACCAAACATTCTCTGGTTCCAGCTTCTCCAATGTTAGGTTTTGCTGATTCTCTTTTTTTCATACCAGTGTGAAATGAATATCTTTGAATTTTTGACTGTCAGTCAGAAAAAACAGGACATTTGAAGACGTCATCTTAGACTCTAAGAGCAGTGTGGGTCTGAGGACAGCAATGCTGGTCTGTTGGCCAAAAGGCTCAGAACAAAATATATATCAAAATAACAACTATTGGATGGATTGCCCTGAAACCTTTGAGCCAGGGTACAAGTTACATTTATTCAAAATATTCTTGTTTTTCTACTTTACAATGACAAATGACATGATGTGTAGAAACTTGACATGTACCCTGCCCCCCTGTAATTAAGTTAGTACAAACATTGGTCAAGATGCCTCCAATGTGGTGTGTGATGTATACATAAAAAATGTTAAGGAAACTCAGCAGTCTTCTGTCTCTCCATAGCAAGCATTTAAAGACATTTCACACTGGAGACCTTCCATACACGACTGGATTTGCAATTATTTTCAGGATAAATAATTTAGTAGAGATGCACTCAGTAAGTTTTGATCTAATTCTGATACCTGAAATTGAAAAAAGGCTCATACTACTACTACTACTACTACTACTAACAATAATAATAATAATAATAATAATATCCCAAGATACAATATCGAAAATCCAAAGAAAGAGTAGTGATAATAACTAATATTAATATTGTTGTTATATATACTAATATATAATATACAAAAATGCATTACATTTTAATGTTGATGAAGGTTCTCAGTCATACAGGTTGTGGTAATTCTAAGTGCTCTAAACTCTAAGTCAGCTGGACTTGTTTCAGTTTGTTGAAGTTTGGGAACCACTACCTTAAAGAATTGTTAAGGACACGTGTTGGTCGTTGACCCAACCGGCCCTCATGTGGGTTGCTAGGGTTAGCTGAACCCAGATTTGAATGGTTGTTAAGCTGTCTGTGGGGAGGAACTCTATACTGCATTCGTTTATTGAGAGGTTGTTTTGTCTCCCCAATTGAGAGGATGGATCTCTCTTTGTTCACTCCATAAAGGAACAGCACAGCACAGGAGGACCAACTCCTCAGGTCAAGACTCCAAGACTGCTGTCCACTTACATCTGAAGGAGAAAAATCATTCTATTGAAGACAGCAATGTAAACATATTGGCCAGAGAAGACAGATGGTTTGAAAGAGGAGTAAAAGAATCCATCTATGTCAAACTGGAACAACCATCTTTGAACAGAGGAGGTGCCTAAGACAGTATTTATCTTCCATCTACAATGCTGTACTGAGTTCTCTCCCCAGACAGCTTAACAACCATTCACACCTGGACTCACCTAGCCTTAGCAACCCACATGAAGGCCGCTCACACGTGTCCTTAATGACTCTGTAAGGACACTCCCACACAGTGTTTAAAAGCCTGTAACTCCCCTCCAGTTAGTTAGAACTGAAGAAGCCTCTTGGATGAGACATGAAACGTCTTCAACAAACTGAAACAAGTCCAGTTGCCTATGATACAGCACTAAGAATTCAATTTCAATGTATTTCAAAGATATTTATTTCCTGTGTCTTCAACAAGGGGTCCATTACCCCTAGAGGCTACTCAGGTGTACTGCAGGGGGGGCCGCCAAATTATTGTTCTAAAATTACGACATCAACACAAATCCAACAGCAAATATTTCAATTTGTTTAAAGAAAAAATACAACATTAATAACAGTTTACCAATGATTCCTCAGGCAATCCTGCAAGCAAGCTAACCACACCGTACACTAAATCACTTTGCAGTATCTATGCTGCTAAGTATTATTATTATTATTATTATCATAAGTAAACATATTGGCCAGTTATCTGTATTATTAATGCTACAACTGGCCACCCTACGAATTTATCACATTGATGCAATACAATGTAGAAAGTGCTCCGTCTCTTTACTAGGTCCTTGGCCTGAAAAACATTGCAGACTCCTGATCTACGTTAAGTACACTTCATGACCAGATCTAGAAGAGGAAATTGCTAAGTGATTTTAAAAAGTGATAAGAGAATTTCATAGAGTGCAATGGTAAATTGGCAGACATTCATAAGACTATGGAATCTGGTTCAGTATGTGTTTGTGATGTTAGTCCAATACATCTGACAAGTAAATTACATCAGTATCATTGATGATGATTTCTTGAGTCTTTAGCTCTTTATTTCATCATCTATCTTTCTCGGTGCTGTCTGTATGGCTGAGATAATGTTTTGTATTTCAACCAATTGAATGTACATGATGCTCATCACAATTTCCCATATCCCTGATGTCTTCAAATGTTTTGTTTAGACTGACCAAGATAGAAGATAAAGATAAAGATATTTAGTTTCAAATAAGATCACAGTGAGAGAAGCAGTAAACCCTCCCTGTGGAGAATCTGGAAGCAGACAAACAGATGGTTTTGCTTGATGCTTCACAACAAGTGTTCCACATTCGAGATAAGGGTCATTTTAATAGCATGTTTCAGTTTCCTTTCATTTCATATCGAAAGGAAAGTAAATTAAAAACTACGTTGTTGTTCTTGATGGTGTTGAAATAATAAACATTTCTGTGACTGTCAGGAAGACTGTTAAAATGGACGCTGTTGCAGCCATGGACGGAGGCTGTGGAGTGTTGGATCTGCAGTCGGTGCCTGGCCTCAGTGTGTTGCAGGCAGAGAGCTGTTATGTAAGAGATAATGGATCCATCCTGACCACATCATCCTCATACTAAGCCGAGCTGTCTGTGAGCTACATTAAACCCGCTCCATCTCCATCCGACGACAACAGCCATTTTGGACCAGACCTGCTCTGTTCGGCTGGTTTTCACCGAACTCAGTCATTCATTTTGTCATGTGGATCAAATCTATTCTATTACAGTGACGTAAACACATCACCTGGATAGGAATGGTCCATAAAGAAAACTGAAGCAGTTTGATATATCAAGTGATCCTATTTAAGATTATTTATGCTAAAAAAAGATATATAAACGGCCGCTGTTTTAACGCAGAACCGAATTAATAAATGAGTCATACGTCATGGGTTTTAATATCCTTTATGTCACACTCACAATGGAAAGCTTATGGCAACTGTAGGCCTGCAGGCGTATTTTAACGGAGCAGTGTATGCAGCCTACAGTTTAAAAACGAGATTAAATCTCATGAGATGATGCAGGATAAACAATTGTACAGGTCGATAAATTAATAATGAAATATGAATAAAATGGCGGGTCATCCACCAACCGCAGCTCCGTCCTTCATGACGATCTTCTTCACCAGCACCACCCGGCCGGTGCCCGCCGGCGGCTCCCCCGGCATCTCTTCACACCTGCCGCGAGTCACGAAGCATCCATGCCGCGTAGATATCCGCGGTTCTCCGGGTGCTTCCAGGGTTCCTCCTTATTGAGCCTCGAAGAGGCTAGACCGAGGTAAATGATGGGGATAACAATATGAACCGTGTTGCCACAGTGTCTCCCGTTAAATCTGTCGTCAGGTCAGCCCGACAGTCCGCAGCTCGCCTGGTACATTCACACTGTCACTTTGACAAACCAGGAGACGGTTTCCGGTTTTGGTTAAGCTTTTTTCAGATTAAAAGCGTAATTTATACAATTTGGTAGTACTCAAATATCCTACTCCCCAGTCCTCACAGAATTGTAGCTTTTACCCAGCCTATCACCAGTGGTAGTAGAAATACTCAGATATTCTACTTAAGAGTGGCGCATCCACAGTGCAGAAATAAGATTGAGTTCAGAATCAGAAAGACAATTAAAATTCAGAATGAGTGCATGGTACCATCTACAAAACAATTCAACTATTTACTTCTTGTCTTTGTACTATCAAAAAGGTTGGATTTGGTTTTGTGCTACAAAACAAACACACACACACAAACACAAACACATAAATAGAATCCAGCGATGGCTATGATTGATGGTGGTTGTACATACCACAAAGACACCACAAAAGTGGTTTGGTTTCAGAGTGGGATGGTTGATCTCAGGAAAAGGTAGCAGCACAGAGAATGACAGGAAGAGACTAAACAAAGTGGTTAGGAGGGCCAGCTCGGACCTGGACTGTCTGCTGGACTCCATGGTGGATGAGAGGAGGATGTTATCTCCTCAGCCATTAGACTGTTTAACTCAAGCACTGCTTGAACAATCACTCTCCACTCACTTTGTTTATTTTTGCATATTTCTATTCAATTTTATGCGCCTTTCTCTGACTCTTCTTCCTGTACACGTTGAGTACATCTTGAGCTGTTGCAACAAGTGAATTTCCCTGTTATGGGATAAATAAAGTCTATCTAATCTAATCTAATCTAATCTAATCTAAAAGATTTTGTTAGTAGTCCCATCATCTGAAGGTCACTGGTTCAATTTCTCAGCTCCCCTGGCTGCATATCAGATATGCTTGGGCAAGATATAGCAGCTCAGCAGCCTCTGCCATCAGTGTGTGTGTGCACATGGGTGAATGACACATGTTGTAAAGCTTTGACCTGTCAGTAGAGTGGGAAGGCACTCTAGAAATGCAAGTCCATTTAACATTTCCTGTGTTTTTTTGTCCTTTAAATATCCCCATTGTAAGGGGTACATTATTGGATTGTAATATAAGATATTTTTTAAGGATTTTCTCAACACATCAAGGGGCTTGTAAGGAGTAAAACAGTAAAAGATTGCATTATAGAAAACCTCAAATTATTTCAGTTTTTTTGTATACCTTGTAGCACCACATTATGTAATAACGCCCCATTATGTAATAATGTAATACATTTTCAATTCATTATGTAATAACACCGCAGTTTTGTAATAATCTGCCACATTTTGTAACAAAATTCTTGAACGCAATATGTAATAAACTTTGCCACATTTTCTAAGAAGTTCTTACATATTGCATCAGTAATTACAAAATGCAGGTGTTGCACTTTTTTATCAAGAAAATGTAATAATTTGGTGCATTATGTAATAAACCACCAAAATGGATATCTTAATTAAAAAAAAACATTATACCATCAGAATGACATTGACTTTAAGCATACCAGCATGAATAGTAAATATGAATTAATTTTAAAAAGTGCAACACCTGCATTTTGTAATTACTGATGCAATATGTAAGAACTTATTACAAAATGCGGCAAAGATTATTACATATTGCGTTCAAGAATTGTGTTACAAAATGTGGCAGATTATTACAAAACTGCGGCGTTATTACATAATGAATTGAAAATGTATTACATTATTACATAATGTGGCGCACATACCTCTTTAACATGTACCATTATATCCTTACCTGAATCTTTACCTGAAAATAATAAAATAAGTCCTTGAAGATCTTCAGGGATTTTTCAAAAACAAGGTCCATTTTAACTTACCTTACCTTTCCATTAAAATAGATTAATATAACTATAAACAATTCCCTTAAAGTGCAAACAAACATTTGACCAAGTTACTTGGAATACCAAACGAGAGGCGTTTCTGCATTGTTTTTTGTATTTATTTTTCTCACTGGTGGCATATAAACCAGCAGTTTATTTACTAACCTGAAATTACTCTATCCTCATCCTATATTTCTTTCTAATAACATAATAGACATTTATTTTGAAAGCCGAGTCGCTCTGCTTCCTGTCTTATCGACAGACCTAGCGGTAGTCAAGCAGTCCAGTTTCTTCCATAACAGGTTTTTAAAGAGCTGGACCGGGCCCTGGACCTGATTGATCGGGATCATTTTTAGGGAAAGATGAGAATACTGTTATTGTTTTATACTCTTATTCTCATCCTCCTGTCACAGTGTCCCCCAGCCAGGTGTGTCAAGGTCGACAGATTTAACTACTACCATATAAGAGATAACGCTGTACCTTCATTATAAAAGCATTTGGTAAGAAACAACAACAACAACAACTATAACTATAAACATATTTTCAGACAGAATTTTTTTCTTTCTTTAGTGAGAGCTCATTTTATGTACGTGATAAAATATCATTTAAAAAAATCTTGTTTACTAATTTGTTCGACATATGGACTTTATTTCGAAAAAGAAGTTTGTTTTCCGGTCGGGTTGATGGTGGCAGACAGATGTGATTACACGGGGAGATCACGTTTCAGTGGCGGTGGTGTGTGTGTGTGTGTGTGTGTGTGTGTGTGTGTGTGTGTGTGTGTGTGTGTGAGAGAGAGAGAGAGAGAGAGAGAGAGAGAGAGAGAGAGAATAAAAACAAAAACGAGTGGTGACGGTAGGAAAACGTGACATGCCGATTTACATCATCAATCATCAGACGCAGACCTTCAAATACCAGCGGCACGTTTCATTATTGAACAACGTTAATTAAATAATTTCAGTTTCTTGATTTTGATCCTTTCTCAGTAGCTACACTGATAGTAGCATTATGAGACGATGTCTTATTTCTTCCTCTTCTTTATCCTCTTGAGGTCACAGAGGAGGGGGGTCTTGACACTAAACATGCACTCTTTGCATGCGCAAGATTGAACATAGAAATACAAATAATAATAATGTAGAGCTGAAACTGCTGGGAATAGGAATAGAGCAAGTTTTTTACTGAAAGGTCATTTCCCAAAAAATGAGCGGTGATCACATTTGAATAAACAAATCCGATGTGAGACCATGTCAGCTGAGGAGAGAGCACATGTCAAGTGAAGTGGAGAAAATATCTACATGAGATGAGTAAGTTAGTGCTCAAAAGCGAAATGATGAACTGCAGTTATACTCATTAACAGAGTGGAGGATGTTCCTCTTATTGTAACACCTGTATGTCAAATCCACACATAAATATAAGTGATGCAAGACCTGTCAGTTAATTTGTAAATGCAAAAACATATCTGTGAACCCCTTCTTAGTGTAGGCTTTATTTCTCAGCAGGTAACATAAATAAAGGCCTATAAACTATCTAAGAATTTGCATGATCTATTCAGTGAAGGACAAGTTAGACTAAAAGCAGGCATATAGGCTAGTCAACATTTTTACTGCCAAGGGTACATAAACTCTAAGTTTTTAACAACTTCGAATGGAGACACAAGGTGCCACAATGCAGATGTATTGTATTTCCAACCTTGTCTCCTAGATCAAGTGTTACTTTAGTAGGAATGTGTTATCACTAATATGAGTAGAAAAATTGTTTTTTTGGTATAACTTTACACTCAAAGTTATTTAAGTGCTGCTTAACACTGGGAGTGGGAGTGGGAGTGAACACAACCAGAAAAAACATACAGTATTGTCAGTAAGATATATAATCCAAGAAAGGCAGGCTCAATTGTCTCAAACCGGGGAATCCAACACTACTATTTCTTCTTAAGGCCCTGTCTCTGTTAAAAAACTATATCTGGCTTCTTCTTTTTGACCTCGTTCGAGTTGTGGCATGAATTACACAGACTTTTATTCAACTGGAAAAAGTCACAGTTTGTCATAAAACTAGTCAAGTATTAGACTGTGAGAGTACGTCATTTAAAAGACTACACACCAAACAGTTGCACAATTGTCGCTCCTGTAAATTACCTAGCTCACAAAACTGACTAATCCTCGGATTTATTGTGATGTTCACAATAACATTATATTGATTTATATATAGTAATCAGTGCCGGCCCTAAGCAGAATTTGATTTGGGGCCCTCCTCCCACCACTGCGGAGTCACCTGTGCTTGACAATTATTGACACAAATGTCACACTATAATTTTACATTATAAATTGTATTAATACAGTGACAGATCATGAACTACTGTCCCCCTG